>ML677027.1:1517724-1537377 GCA_007922155.1 Mesoclemmys tuberculata
TCACTAAGGTAGCTTCCCTTGCTAATCCCGCCTTTCTTCCACTCCCTATAAGCTTTCTGCTTTTTCCTAATCCCCTCTCTGAGTTGCTTGCTCATCCAGCTTGGCCTACTACTCCCGCCCATGGTTTTTTTCCCCTTTCTTGGGATGCAGGCTTCCGACATTGAGTAAGGTCTCAATCCTGCAAGGTGCTGAACATGCTGGTCCCAATCCAGCAAAGCACCTAAGCCAGTGCATAACTTTAACCACACAAGGAATCGCACTGAAGTCAATGCTTAAGTACTTAACTGGATTGGGACCAGAGAGTCTAGCACCTTCCAGGATCAAGCCTTTAAAGCACAAGGAGTTCTACACCAGCGTTGTTATTATCATAGCAACATCTGCCTTCACTGCTGCCCTTGCCCCTTTGAGTTAATCTTGCTGGGTGTGCTCTAGTCACTGAACAGCAAGTGCATGTATAGAAACACATCCAGGATTAATCACAGCAGCAATGAAGACTGAAGCGTTGCCACATTAGAAAGTGAAATGTCCTTGTTGTAAATGCAGATGCTGTTCAGTGTTTTTGCAATAAGTCATTGCTCAGAATCTCATCGTTCAAGGTTCCAAACCAACCAAACATTAACCTGAGCATTGCAATCAAATTTATTTCATCCAAGTGCCTGTCCTTTGTCTTGCAGCACCATATGCAAAGAATTTGTGTATAAACCTAAATTCGATCACTGCCAGCAGCAATGATAGAAGCAATATCTAATAGCTACCAGTGCAATATGGTTGTCACAAAGACTGGACTAGCCCATTATTAGACTGTCAAGAATCTTTGATTCAGAGACCATAAAAAGCAGTATTTTATCATGGGCTTTACAAAGCCAAGGTTTTTTTTAGCATAAAGCACTTAGGACTAAAATGTGAAAAACTCACCACTCAACTGCATTCCCTCATTGACTTACATGTATTGGCATATACCTTTAGACTCTGTGCATAATCGTTGAATAAAAGCAACAGCATGCAACACATACTCTTAATTAATGCACATATGATTCAATTCAGAACTGGTTTCACATCCACAAAGCTTATTTTCTTGACTGCTGCAAAATACAGGTACAAAAATTAGGTATGTTCAAAAGCAAGGCAAAGCTGGCAAAGTCTGCCTTTGTACTTGCTCCTTCAGAGGATAAAATGGTTGTGTGATACTCTCAAGATTCTCATGTGTTTACAGAAACAACAACCCTGCACTTCTAGTGACACTCAGTGGAAAAGCCTTTCATACTCTCTCCCATGAGGGAGCTATCACTGGAGGAATTGGCTGCCTACTAGTCGCCACCCACAGAGGTCTTCCTCTGAAGATGCTAGCAGACTGAGAACCTGATACTAGCGCCAAGCAGCGCCCTGCGCTACTTTCTTCCCAGAACAGTTGCCACAGGTAGGGGTCTCCCAGCCTTCCTCCTGTAAACACTCTGCTGCACAAGGACAAATATTGGGACAAACATACTGCTGTAAATATGACTGGCACTGGGGGGGGTAGTGGGCTGGCTCACGACCCTCTCAGGAGAGCCAGATATTTGTGGGGGAGAAAACACACCAACAATTTTTTTCTGGAGAAGATCTCCCCTGAGAATAACATACATCAGATAATGCCAGTGGTTTGCCAAACCTCTTCTATTAAAGGGACCAGAGAGGAAAGAGAGACACCCAGACTTCCGTGAAGAGGTAATGCACCAGAGGGAAAAATGCACCAGAGTCCCAAAGAGACTACTGAGGGGGGGAAATAAGGTAAAAAGACCCAGAGAGACCCTCTACCACTCAAGAATCTAGCAATGCCTCATCAAAAGTAAAGGAAACTGAGGCATTGGGAGTTGTGCATAGAAAAGAAGAGCGCTAAAGGCAGGTAGAAAGACAGCAAAATTTGGCTGGAGGTGCCAGGAAGATGCTCAGAGATAAAAGGAGGCACAGAATTTATCATCCCTCCTATACTGTCAGCCTGTGTTGACAAACACAGGGGGTCTATAGGCCTGCCCTCAGCTCATACTTTAGAGTGGCATGCTGTACTGTGGCACTAGGACTCCTTCTCTACACTGGTATGCGAGTTGTGCAAGACTAGCCATCTAGCTGCCTTGTATTGGCACACAAGAGTCAGCAACCCCCTGGCCCTCAACCTCTCTGCCTCTGCTTCCCCCTCAGCGTAACTGGGGTAACTCCTCTAGCTCACAGGGCTGTTGTCAGGATCAATGAGAGTTTGTGGAGGAGTCTGAAGATTGACGTGCTGGGTGTTATTTTTAAGGTAAACATACATTCCTGGGCTGAGGCCTTTCTGCCACATGGATGCCCAGTTGGAATTGCTACATCACTGTTAGCAACCACCGAGAGTGGGGAATTTTTAACACAAAGTAATTACCTTGTCTAGCATCACTGTTTGTTGCTGTTGTCATTTTGCATCTTTACTGCTGTTACTGCACTGTGCTCTGCCTGGGCGTGAAGGGAACAGCTCTACTAAAGCTGGCTGGCTACCTGCAGCTGCCTAAGTGGGACAATCCTCAGAGAGCAAATCACACCAGCATGCAGCAACCTTCATGGGCTCCAATCAATTCCTGGATACACTGTACGGTATCGAGCACCTCATCTCTACCTCTTTAAATGAGCTACGCCCCGGTTATCAGAGTTCTCTCAGCAAACAGCAAGCTAACAAAGTCTGGGACTAACCAAAGGAGGGGGAAGGACTTCAACTGTGGAATAGCCAGAGTGAGCATGTGGAACCAACTAAATAAAGCTCTGTAAAATTGTGGTTGTTCCAGACAGAAATAGGCTGTCCTTTTCTTTCAAATATAGTGCCTAGACACTACTGTGATGGGACCATTATAAATGCTGAGAGACATATATTATTATAATAGAGCTGGCAGGAAAATGGAAGAGTTACAGATAAATTGAAATTTTTGCTAAAATTATATAAAAGTATAAAAGTATTTTGGAGAAACTGAAAAATTTCAGTTCTGAAATGCTGTTGCTGTGCCTCATGTTCCCATTCTCCTCTGTAGGCTACACTTTCTGGTCAGACTGCATCTCCCTGACTCCCCATGGTCTCCTCTTTTAGACCAGGGATGTGATGCATTATGGGAAATGTAGTCCTGATGAGTGTGCCTGACCTATAGAGGAGAATGAGGATGTGAGACAATTGAACTACAACTCCCATGAGGAACTGTGAAAGCCTATCCAAATCAAAATATATTTTGGTTTTGGATGAAATATTTTGGAGGATTGGCATTTGGTTTTCTGATGAAAATTAAAATTTTCCACAGAAAGCAGACATGTTTTGAAAAACATTTCCTTTCAGCAAAAACCCAATTTCCTGTTGAAAAACAGTTTTGACAGAAATTTTTGACCAGCTCTAATTATAAACAAGCCATATTTGATGTATCACTGGATTTGCAAACTGGTAATCTGACATGAGAGTTCCCTCATTCTCATGGTTTGGGGGTCCTGCCCATTACCACAGCCTAGGCTGAAATTAGGGCTATCAAGCTCTGTAGGCAACATCAGTTCTACAGGTAAACCAAGAAAGAAAGACTTTTTGCATGAGTCATTTGGAGCTCGTGCTATGCTCGTCTCAGCTGGAAGTCATTCTTTGCATATCTTACAGAAATGACAGACTGCCTTCTCTTTAATGTTTGGTAATGATTTCCCTGAAAGCAACCTACTGCAAAAACAAAAAAATACCACCTTTCAGTAGAGTTGATGTTAAGGAAAATTGTGAGCAGCACTACCACAATGCACCCTGCTGGAAGAAAAAAATATTGGCAAACTATAAAATACAGTGACCAGAGAAGACAATTAGATAACACAGTTGTAGTACTGTTTTAATGTGAATGACATCAAACATTTGATGACCCCTGCTGTAGCTAGATGTTTGTTTGTTTCATCCTTGCAAGTTGTATGGATAAATTGTGGAGCAAAACATTCAGACAGTATAAATCACCAACCTTGAAATTCAGAATCTTATGATATATTTGAATACCGTATGCAATAAACTCAAAGGTTTTTAATTGGAATGGAAATCTTCTTAGAAAATAAAAGTTTAATTAAAGACAAATACTAGGAAAAAGCAGTTTATAAAATAGTATTACATGTGTTAATTTTATATTAGTAAATGAACTCAATACAGGGCATTTCCTGAGGAATCCACAGGAGTACTTGCCCATCCCAGTAACTCAATCCATAGAGCAAAAATTTAGGAGACATTTGAATCATGAATAAACTCAGGGAAATTGCAATGTGCTTGCAAATATTCCATGAGCAATAAAAGCTACATTCCTTGCATAATCTACCCATTGAGAATATTTACTCAGCCCTAAAAAATAACCATTTTGCCAATCTTCATGTAAATAAAACATTCAGGGCTGTAAATTGCCCAGAATAAAATGCTGATTTCTTTTGCTGTGAAATTTCAAGAAAAGCTTTAATCACTTTTGAACTGCTGCAGCTTACTATAAACAGCAAGTCACATTATGATTAAAGATGGTCAACAGCTATTTGATTAATAAAGCTTTTGATGAATAATGTTGTTACTTGACTAATATTTTAGCTCTAATAATCACCAAATTATGCACTCAATGTTAAATATATTATTTGATAAATAATTGTATCAGGTATTCAACCAGCTAACAGAGAGATTCAAGTTGGACCTGAAATCAACAAAAGTTATGTATGTTTTCAGATCTTATTTTCATATAACTGAAAATATATCTGTCTCTGTAGAGACAACGCCAGAAAAATTAAATACCCAATTAATAATTAACTATTATGGAGAAGATACAATATGTTAATATTACTGCTGTCAACAGCTGGTGAGCAAGACTGAAAATCTGTAGGCAAAGGTCCAGCTCTCCTTCAGCTCTAATGTCTCAGAATATTTGTAAATGCTAACACAAAAGCAATTCACCATGATTCTATGCACCTGTTTACCCCACATATTTTGGGCTCAATTCTGCTTGCACTGAAATCAATGGAAATTCTGCTATTGACTTCAACTGGAGCAGAAGCAGCCCTTTGGTGAATATTATGTGTGGTTCACAACCAGGTTCCACCTTGATATAGCCATAGAAGGAATGGGACCTAGAGAAATGTCTTCACAAGTCTTGGCACTGCATTAGAAAGAAGGTATGTACTGTATATTTTGCAACAATGAACATCATACATGAAACATTTGGCAGTTTAGAGCCTACATTCCTGACAAATGAATACATCTCTGGCTTTGTGAAAAAGATACATAGTAATGAGATGATGAAAAGCAAACAAATTAATATAGCTACCCTACAACGCTACCATTGGTTCATTTCCTCCTGCTTCCACCTTAGAGACTTAGTTGCAAGACAATTATTGGGGTATAACACTGAGAAAAGATCATAGGTGAAATCCTTGGCAAATCCAATGGCAAACCGCCCACTGACTTCAATGGGGCCAAAATTTAATGCCACATTTCTTCAGATGTGGAAATTCCTGGCTACCAAGTTTTACATAAGGAGAACAAGGAGCTGACTAATATACTGCAAGAAGGTATATCAAGATCCAATAGGATGAAATTTTGCAGAGATAGCATAAACTGAATATTAGCAAATCTGTTTCAAGTAAGGGTCTACAGTCTATTAGATTGGCATTTTCTCTCAATTAGTTGACTGACGTGATGAAGCCCCATCACTAAAGTTATTTAAACTTTGATAATGCACTTAAGAATTTTGTCTAAGGACCAATCTTGCTGCTAGGACAGACTGGATTAGCTAATAGGTCCTTGATGCCGTCTTTATTTCTATTAATCAAAACTGGTATATAATGAGAAATGGAAATAGCTCAAGGAGATCTGTTGCTTCATGACTAAAGATAATGTAGAGTTGGCAAATCCTAGATAAGCAAGGATTAAATAGAATAGATCACACAAAAATATTGATAAAGGATAACCAAGTTAAGTCAAGCCCAATGGTTTTAATAAAAGATTAAATAAAGTGCCTTTAAGAAGAAAAAAAAATCTGTATTTCTCTAACATTTTTCCCTATGCTATAGGCATCAGAATGAAACAGAATGGCTACCAATGTCCTGGTTACGGAGTATAGTGCCACAAATGGTATTACCTAATTACCAATTTGGGCAGACTTTGTGAACCATGTCAAAACCACACATTCTTTGTTAGGCAGCACCAGTAAGTATCTTCTCTTTGATACATAAACAAAACAAATCTTGTCACCCACTTGGTGTGTGGATGTATCAACATGGACATTCTAGCGAAATTATATTCATAGTACTCAAAACTGTCTGCGAAAGTGAGCATTAGTGAATGTCCTCTCGTTGAACACCAGCAAAGAGAGAAGCAGATCCCCCTATATGGGGATCTGAGAGATTAAGCACTGAGGCAAAGAACTAATAACTTATTTATTATTCACAATCCTCACAAAAGGTCTAGAGAGATTGCCATTGCTACTCTGCTAGGTAGTCATTCTAAGCAGAGATACACTCCCCCTCTTGCTATTTAGCTGAATAACTCTGAACATAGTTTTTAAAACCAAATAAAAGTGAAGGAAATTAGCCCCCTACAAAGTACATTAAAAGAACATAAAGGCTCCAACAGAATATATAACAAGAAAAATTGTACTTACTGCATGTGTAATGTATACTAAGCTATAATAGAGCTCCTGCTGTACTACTTTCTTGATGTACATGTGTTGAGGACCCTTAAGCGAGTATTTCCTAACTTGCAGTTTATTCCAGACCCCTGATGTTCTGTTAATACACCTCTTATTGGGTAAATATTGTATGAAGTTCCACTCTTCCCAATCCCCTATAATTACAGCCACAAACCCTGTTAATCTACAGTACATGGTGGCAGAGTGTCAATATTTATTTCTATTCTAAAAACTTTCTGCAATAGTGTATAGGGTGACAGCTGCTATAGAAATATACACTGCTACAGTTTTTTGCTGGGAACCTTTTGGAATTGTGGAGGGAAAAGTGGAAGCAAGCAAGCATTTTCAGAAAAACGTAATAACATGGTGTGCGCTATGCATAATTTTAGCTTTTTGCATCATTGCAGTTCCTGCAACTATCATTACTTATTCAGAGCTTAGAGTAAGGATTTTCAGAAGTGCTCGTTGTTGCCCTAACTCTGATTTTAGGCTGGCAACATGGCCCAGCAGGGGTGTCGTGGCCCTTCCTTGGGCCCAGGCTGTGAGGAAGGCCTCAATGCCTTGCTCTACGGAAAAAAGCTAGTGGGTTACAAGTCTTTAACCCCGGCCCCAGGTGGGGCAGAGCTATTAAAGCCGTCTGTAGCCCCCGACCCTAAAGGAGGTGGGACTGCCAAGGAGTCTGTAGCCCCAAGGCTCAATGTCCTCTGTGACAGCAGGTTCAGAGGAGGCAGGCACTAAGAGGGTAACTAGGGAAGGGGAGGCAGACGCAGGCCCTCCCCACTCCACTGCATCCCAGACCAGGGCCCTATCAGTGGCAAAGGGGCTCTACCACTGGGTCGGCAGGGCTCCAGCCACAGCACACTGACACTGGTGCAACCACAAGCTCAGCCAAATTGCAGTCGGCTGCCCCTGGGCTACTTCCTCCCACCCTGAACCCGGATACCTGAAGCCAGGGGCCTTCTTCAGATTCCGTGGGGTAGATGGCCAGCGGGAGTCCCACAAGTTCCTTGCCATCAATGGGCAGCAGGTCCAAGAAGTCCTTGGGGCCATCAGAGGATGGCAGCTCCTCCAGGTCCCAGGGGGTCCTCCAGCACACAAGGTTCCGGCAACTCCAGCGGTCCCGGGCGATGGGCAGCTCCTCTAGATTTGGGCCAGCTTTGGGGGTTTCTCCCAGTCAGTGGCCTTGGGTGGCTCTTCCCAGCTATTAGGGCCTGGAAGCCCTCCCCAGGCACAATGCTTCAGCAGGCCTGGCAGGCCCTAGAGACTTCGGTCGGCAGGAGGTTTGCTCTGCACAGCCACAGGGCCTGGGTCAGGCCCAGACCGCAGTCTCAGGGAAGGCACGTCCTTCTCTGGCAGCAGCTTCCCCCATCTGAGTTGCTAGGCCGGCCTTTTATACCTCCCCTTCCTGTCCTGGCTCCACCCTTCTGCTCCCAGGGTATTTGGTCTGCAGTGTCCAGATCTTCCCAGCAGAGGCGTTGCAGCCCTTCGTCAGGCCCAGGCTCTGAGGAAGGCCACAGAGCCTTGCTACACTGCTCCTACTGAACTCAGTGGGAGTTTCACCACTGGTGTTAATGAGAACAAAGTTAAGATAACAAAGAGCATTTCTGAAAATTCTTCTCTTCCATTGAAAAATAGGTAGCTATACTATTGTTCCATTTCATAAAGGCATACATCAAAAGGCTATCTCATCGCACAAAGCCTGGATAAACAGCACTCTCTGACTAATTTTGTGCCTCCCATATTGATTCCAGTATATGGTGGGTTTCCCCAATGGGATCCACCAGACCTGTGCCACCCCTGCAGAAAACCTTCCTGTTTATATGTGTCACAGATGGAGCCGTTGTTGAGCATAGCTCCATGGCAAGCAAGAGTGCAGATACAGGCTCTCTGTGCCTGTACATTGCAACTGCAATTATTCCATTCCTTCTTCCAGCCCTGTGCGCCCTCTAGGGCTGCGGCAGTATGGGATCTTTAAAAAGGAAATAATTGCAATTTACATTCTAAGTGCCCCATAATCTTCAAAACTCCACTAGTGGGTGATTATAGAATATATTAAAACTTCCATCAAAATTCTTACTTTGGTTAGACCTACCCAAAATATGAGATCTGATCCTCCTTTTCCAATTCACCAGTTTTACACTAGCAAAAACTCTAACATAAATGAAGTCACTCCTGGTTTACACCAGAATAAATAAGAGGAGAATCATGCCCCAGGGTTGTGAGAAGATGTCTTTTTAAAAACCAAAAGGAAACATTGGAAGTGTCTTTAGGTTGCCATCTCTGATATTTTAGAAGTGTATTTAAAAAAACTGGATGTATATGATGATCTCATTGTTTTAGGGTGACACTGAGTAGAATAAGCAGTTAAAATGTTTGCATTGCCTTTCTACAGATGGAGACAATAGTTTTGCACAGGCTGAGGGTAATGATTAAATTGAAAAAAAAAATCTTTGGGGAGAGTATTCCATCCAGATGTAGAGCTAATGTTTAAAGCTTAATAAAACTTGGACATTTCACCTCACTCTTTGTCCAGATGAGGAAGATATCATAAATAGATTAACTCTGAGTCAAAGTGAGACTCCTATTCCTACAGTATACTTGTGATTGCTATGCTCCAAGTGTCAATTTTGGACATGTTTCCTGTTTGTAAAGTCCTATTCTCAGTGATCACTATTACATCCAGTAGAAAAATGGCTTCAATTTTCACTTAAAGAACAGACTGAGCAATTTTGCTAGCCCATATTCTTCTTTGTCAAGTATTTCATTTATTCTGTAGTCTGCAGAAGTTGGAAAGCCGTGTCTCCTGCTAGTATTAATTCTACAACAGTGGTGAGGTGACCCCATTGTTTTCTTCCTGGGAAAGATGTGTAGAAGATAGTGGATTGCATAGCTTCAACATGCATCACCAATAGTAGTGTACAGTGTTGCTGTCTCAAACACATAGAAAAGAGAAATCAATCTGCTAAACAGACACAGATCAATGGACAGCAATGTATCAAGTTGCTTTGCTGTGCCATGGACCTTGCTCTCTTGCAAACTTCTCCATTGTGTTAGGATATTCTTTCACAAAAGCAATTAAAGATTTCAGATATTGACATGTGGTGCTTTATGGGTTGTTTAGTCTGCTTGAGTATACATTTACGATAATTCAGGATTTCTCTGTTCTTGACAAATTAGATAACTTGGTCACTGAATTTGAAAACACTAAATGCATAACTCATTTGCATCAGTGCTTTCAATTTGCTCAGAATGTTTTCTCATTTCATTATTAGATAGCCCACAGTAAGCTAGTTATCAATTAATTGCTAGAAAACAGCAATGTGTTGTATTATTGCTTAGATCTCTAATTGGCTGCACTGTTACTTTCTTGTTAAATGCTAATTTAAGTTTCAAAACAACCAAACCTTAGTTAACTTGAAATGTTTTAACAACATCCATTAAGGTATAAACACACGTTTATATTGAGCATTTATTTCTTATGTCAACTACCGGCAAATGCATTGCGGATGTTGTAAGTAGCTCTATAGGCCTTTATTTTAACGAGCCTTAGAAATGTTCTATTGCGGTAGCAGATGTCTTCCTTATACCACAGAGAATAACATGATAAGGGGTTAAAGCAAGGGACTGAAAATGGATTGTTACTGACTAACTGTCATGTCCTAACCTAACCTAAGAACAAGAATTTAAATGTACCTGTAGAGAGAATCTGTTTTTTCTTACTAGTTAATTTCCATTCAACCTCCTTCCAATTTTCATGATGGATATGTTTTGTCTCTTCCTTAGATTATAAAATCTTTGTGGCAGGGGCAGTGTCTATTTGTTTGAGAAGGACCTGCTACACTACTGGGCATTGAAAATAATACCTGCGAATGTGACAACATAAAGTCACTGTAAAGTCTGCTCCAGAGCCATTAATTCTTGTTTACATTTATCCATCTCCCTCAGTCAGGAATTAATTCTACCACTAAACACCGAAATCAGTGGATTCTGACCTCCTAATCCATTTTATTTGAATGGAACCAGGAAATAAAATTCAATTTCTTAGCAGGACTCGTCTGTTACACTGCCCTACTGCACACCCAGATCTGGAATCCATGTTTGTAGCAAATAGACATTCTTTCTTGTTAGTAAATTTTAAATGATCTATTATAAATTCGGCCTGCCTATCTCCTTTGTTTTTTTGGCATTCTCCCTGAAGTGTCATCAATCTCCATTATCCTTAGCAGCCTCAATGAAAGCTGGGTGCACTCAGGATCTTGCAGGAGGTGCTGTGCACCACACAGGATCAGGCTCTAAATGTATAGGGCCGAGATTATCAAAAGCATTCAGCACCCACATTTGGGGCCATTGAGCACTTTTGAAAATCCAATCATTTAATTTAGGTGCCCTAAATGGAATTTCGTCTTTTTTGAAAATCTGGCCTTGGATGTTTAGGGAGTTGTTTAATATTATAGATAGAGGTCTGCTAGTGGCTCTGAACAACTTGGACAGCTACAATCAGTCAATTACATTTTTAAATCTCCTGAATAGCTTTGGAGAGCCATTTCATTCATTCTGGGGTGGTTTTTTCCTTCCTGCCCATTACTTCATCATTATGTCCTTTGAGAGAATTTTGATGACGTTCTAAATTCAGCACATTTGGCAACAATTCAGACAACCCACAAGTCTGATGGCATGTGGTACCCAGCCTGTGAATTAGATTAGAAAACAGATTAGATGCACATGTTGGTAGTTCATCTCAAGGACAAGGACAAACCCTGCACCTATTTCTAACGCTTTCAATTTAAAAGTAATGAATTATTTCAATTACAAATCTAGATTTCAATTGAAAGGTATCCACATTCATCTTCCAGTTCCAGTACCTATGAGCTCTTCATACTTAATTAGGTATTGGATGACTCAGGCAAATAGGCTGATTTATTTATATTCTGTAGATCCAGCAGGCAATTGAAGAAAGGGGAGAAATGGCAGAAATACTTTAGCAGGGGCCCAAAGTTTAGGGCAATTTTTTTCAGAAACATAGGAGCCTAAAGCGAGGTTCCTAAATCCACATTGTGGTTTCTAAGTAAATGTCTTCATTTTAGTGAGTGGTGAGCATCCAGCACTTCCCACTGAAGTTAGCGGTCAAGGTTTTCAAAGGTACAAGTGGCAATTAGGCACCCAACTGCCACTGAACATCAATAGCAACTAGGGACCCAATTGCTATTAGCACCTTTGGGAGATGCTGGGTGCTCTGCACATATGAAAATGACACACTTCTTAAAGTGGGATTTTCAAACGTGCTTCAGCGCTTTAGGAACATGAATCCCATTGATTTTTCAACTAATGATTGAATGGTAGATGAATCAGTCTCTTGAGTCCCTTAGGCTCCTTTGAACATCCCAGCACCATTTATTTTAAATGTTGGCTGCATTGATTGGTTTTTTTTTAAAGCAGGTTTGAAATATACTTACCAATTAAAAGACTTTTATTAATCTATTATCCTTTATCATTCCTGTGCGCATTGGGCAAGTCAGGTCCATAATTTCATCCTAGCAGCCTGAGCAATGGGAAGAACAATATGAAATAAACCTGATGGAACTTCTGCTAGCCTATAAAAAGGAACAGTCTGCCAGAGGCATGAGCGCTAGCACAGACATCACACCAACATCCTTTCCCCGGAATCTGATATTACCAAATTTCACATGCACACTTCCAGTCGCAACGAGCTTCGCTTTCAAACAAGCCATGCTCCCACCAGTCCTAACCATCTGTCCCACCTGTCTCAAGCACATGGAGTGTAAGCCTAAAGTCAATCTAATCCAGAGGTACCTGAGGATGGTAAATGAAGATCAAACAGGAAGGGTAAGGTGAATAACATGCTTGCTTAATTTAATGTGCTCCCTGGGAGGTGAAACAGATAATTCAATGGAAAGAGGATGTGTGGCACAGAGGATTATAATAAAACCAATGGTAGCTATTCAGCAGCAATTATTTCAGCCAAGTTTATTCCTTGAAAACGTCTGCCATCAGCAGAGGAATAAAAAGAACTCCATCTCACACATAGTGGTGCTCTGGATTGGCCAGGTGTGCTTGTGGGATTTGCAGACAGTATCTGAAAGATTGCTAGAGCCATTCCTACCAATCAGTATCTGGGAAGATTATTTTAAAGTTTTGCCCTTACAGCCAGATTTTTCTATAGTATTAGGGGCCTAACGATATAGATAGAAAATCCCACTTGGTGTCTAAAGTGCTTAACACGATTAGATACCTAATTCCCATTGATGTTATTGGTAGTTATGCACCTAACCACCTCAGGTGATTTTGAAAATCGCACAAGGTGCCTATGTGCATCTTTAGGCATCTAAATACCTTTGACAATCTGGGCCTAAAACACCAATATTTATTCTGATCAGCCCAGGAGATGGAGCCCAAAAACATTGTGATATGGCCATACCTTGAATATCTGCAACTTACACAAAAAACATGAAGGAGGAAAATAGTTTAGAATTTATACAAGAATAATTTCTTCCCAAACAGAAATAGGAGTGATGTTCTGGGTTAGTAAACTTCATTCTCCATGAGTCTGTGAGACCAGGCCCCAATGCTTTTTGAATTTACACCTTGTAAGTCAGTAAAGAGATAACATTTAATTAGGCTGTGCATGTGAGATTTCTAATATATTTATATTTTAGTTCACCTGGGATAATAATTACTCCAGTTGTGCTGAAACCCTGGTGGTCTTAGTTTTGTGGCATTTTGCACTTATTCAGAAATTCAACAATTATATGAAATCTTGTGACTTAATTTACACATGGCTCAACCATGCATAAACATGAACATATAGATCCTCAGGAAAATATAGCAGCTGTGCATTTAGATTAACTGTGCATTCAGGACTATTGTTGTGTAAACAATAAAGTAGCAGTCATTTAACAAAAATGTATCATTTTCGTTATCATGGGATTGTGTGCCACCAGATAAAGTTCAGAGAGAGCCTAGACAAAATGAAGACACTTACAATGAATATGACAATTCTGTGACAATTCAGATATGATGGGAGGTTTATCTTTGCTTACAAGGACATCCCTAGTAATGTGTTTTATGAGTTGTGTTTGAAGCTGGGAAAGAGACAATGGAGTATATTTGGCCTCCAGTTCTTCATTTATGATGGTATTATTCCAGTGATCTATGCCTATATTGAGTAGAATTACTGTGTAATGAAAGTTTACTCCTCTGAATTATGGACCAATCCATCAATTATCTTATTTCACTTGCAACAGTCCACTGATGAGCAAAGTCCCTTATGGCTCAGAATATGTTAAAAATAATAGCAACTATTTGCAGAATGCATTGCAACCCCCTTCCAAAGTTAGAAAGGATTGGTTTTCTTCTACAGTTCAATTATTGGTTTATTTGTTTGTGTTTTAAACTGTTGGACAGGTGCATCACACTGGGTTGCTGTGTTTTGGTTTGGTTTTTGCCTCCCTCAAAGCATCAAGGATCAATAGCTGCTAGAGGCTGGATACCAGGATAGACCAACCAAAGGTCTAAAACCCAAGAATTGTAATTTTGAGTCCATATTGAGAGCATAGCAATTGTTCTCTTCTGTTCTATTCTGGCGGAGCCTCCATGGGGAGAAAAAGAAAAAAAAATTGGTGAGAAAACTTCCTTGTAAGCCAGTGAAATACGTAGATTGCAAGTGGTCCTGAGATAGTAGAAGACAGAGCTGCAGAGAGAGCTCTTAGAGTGTGAGACAAGAGCTTGTTTGCTCAAATTTTACATCGAGGAAATTTACCAGGAGTCAGAGGCTCTTTCTTTATATATTTTGCATATATATTTACATATACTTTTCTATCAAAACAAAATGCATGTTTCTTCTTTGAGAAGTGAATAGAAATTTCTTGGTGTTGGATTTCATTAGCAAGGAAATGTAATTAATCAGTTATAGTGCCACTGAGCTCTCACATGGGATGAAATTCACCCTACAAGCAAAATTCAAGTGGCATAAAGGACTTTGTGAGTGCCCCCTGCATGGAAAAATTACACTCAGAAACACTCTTCTAATATACATTAATCATCAGATGCCCACTTGGGAGGACTGTAAATAATTTTATAGATGGGAAAGCTATGAGAGCGCAAGGAGTCTTGCCCAAAGCCACACACAGCAACTCAATAGCAGTGATGGTATTTGAACTTCCAATTTCCTGACTACCCAACTCTGCTCTCATTCTCCAGTTCATACCAACTTTGTCACCTTCATGCAGTTACTTGGGGAAGACAATCAGAAGGAAGAACTGGGAAATATTACTGAGGAAGCGAACTTACAGAGGTAGATTGATTATTGCAAACACTTAGGGAACAGGTTGTTGGTTGGGTTTTTTGATTTGCTAAAGGCAGCAAAATCTAAAATCAGATACCAACCTACAGTTAGTGAGTTTTGAATCCAAGATGAACAAAAGTTCCCTTAAAGGTAGGGGAGGTAAGAGGCAACTTGAGGACAATGGCTTTCTAAAGTATCAAGTATTCTGAAATAAGGGTTTTGTTCACTACCTAAACGCTAGCAAAGAGTGAGCCGTGCATATAAATGTGCACTTTAATGGAAAAATACAAATCCTCAGGACATTACAAAATGAGTACTCAAACCTTCTCTAATATTCTGCTAGAACAGCATTGTCAATGAGCCTAAAGAAAAGAAGATACATATAATGACAAAGGGAATTTGAAGCTGACATAGGCTGTTTGTTTATCTAGCTACTTATCTTAAATTCCAGGACCAAAATTTGTCTAAGAAATCCACTGGAGGCAATCAAAAACTTTTCAGCTCATAGGAATAATATAAGATCAATTCAAAAGTCTTACAAAAATAATATATTTGGGTTTATGACACCTTTAAAAACAAACACTTGTAGAAGCAGCATTCTTTGCCTGGCTACTGCATCCTCCTGTTGATTGAGGATCACTTCTCTTATTGTAAACACAGTTGTGTAACTGAGCCAAAGGAAAATATTCAGTCAGGAAAGCCATTTCCATTCAGTTGCTCCTCTTCTAGGCCCTCCCTCTGGAGCTGCAGTGAAATGACAGAGCCATTAGAGGATGCAGCAAAGTAAATATACTTCCAATCACGTTGCAACTAACAGATATATTGATTTGATTTAAATCAACACTACAGAGACTAGAACTATGCTTAAATCAGATTTCATCTGACACACACAAATATTCCAAGTGTAGGAAGCAATTTAGTTAGCAGCTCCCTCTAGCCACCTCATTGTCTGAACATCAGAGGGATGGAGAGAAAACAATTGCTTAGAATGATGAGAACAATAGAAAACCAAAAATATGCCATGACAGGAGTACATCTTGCTGCTTGCATTTTCCTCCATTTTGCAACAGAAAAAATGCCCACTTCTGATGGGCAATGAAATCCATGAATTCCCTGTAAACCTTTAAAACAGCCGTCAAAATGCAGCTATTTTTCAGACTGCCACCAAAGTATTACACTGAAGTACAGCTTTGCGGAAATCAGAATTTCCCTTTCACAGGCAATTCTGAGATTTCTACATTTGTTTTTGTTCCAAATCAGAATAAAACATCGAATTTTGAAATTTCCTCTAAACTGAATTTTTCGATAAAATATCATTTAGGCCCATCAAAATGTTGTGTCGATTATTACATTAATTTTTTTAAATGTATAACATAAAATAATTTCCAAAATAAAAAGTCATTCTGAAACAAGAAATCAAAATGTTCCATTCTGAAAATGGTGACACAGCACATTGCAATCAATCAGAAATGTTATCCAATTGACACGTTCCCATGAAAGTTTTCAATCTGACTAAATAGATTTGTCTCATGGAAAAATGTGGAGTCAGAAAATTTTCCACCAACCATGATCAGAAGGAACATGAACTGAATTCTGCATATGCCCAAAGGGATAAACAAAGTGAAGATGTTTTTAAGTTCAAAAATACTTTTGGGATGTTCATATGTATGAAGGCCGAGCAGTGTCATAAGCGAAGCAAATGACCTGCAAATTATACCTGTCTCTCACCTCCCAGCATTGACTTTGATAAGCAGATATCATTGCAGTACTTCCTCTAATTGGGACAGGCAATACTGTGCTATTTAATTACCAAGGCAACTGAAAAGTGCTGGGGCGGGAGAGTAACCGCTGCAATAGCATTAATATATTATTACAGTGCTAGGTCTTGATGTTACTGTATGGGTGCCAAGCGCTATTTGCTCACTTGAAGGAGTGAAGCCGAACAACGGAGCACATAGCTGAGTGCTTTGTTTGTACACTGAGGGTTGGGATTATGCCCGTGTCTGAGTGAGTGAGCTACAGGATGGGAATTTACTTGCACTCAGTGTGAAAGACTAAGTCTAGTGCTTAAACGTATGCCCATGCACAGCCCTCGCTCACGCTTAGATGTGATAACAGCAGCCTTCTGCTCACTGAGGTATATGATACAAGAACAAGGCCGTCATCTCCTGCAGAAGTACATACCTTTTTCTTTCAGTGATTTTTTTCTTAAATGTTGTGACTCCCATTGTAAAACATCACATCAGCTTCATAGGGAATATTTGCTCATGCTAGATTTTTCTATTCTATATAGGCTTTCATAGTTATTGGCATTTAACAACCCTCCCCTGGCATTTAGTGTTGCTAAATAACTAAAAGTACCCTGCTATTTAAGACAAGCCTTGAATCATCCTCTGAAGGTCAATACATTTGAGCTCTGATGGATCAAGGGAAGGAGAGTGCAAGAGTTGAGAACTCTTAATGTAACATGACCACACATTAGAGAGCCTGACCTGTCCAAATTTGCAGGAAGAAAGATGAGATGGTCTAATGGGCCTGAAGCAGAATCAAAGGCGCAGAGGTAGGAAAGAAGGAACTCCAAAAAAGAAAATGACAAGAACCACACATCTCTTCGACTCTTGCCACACACCCTAGGTCTGTGGTCCCTGATCCTATAGGTGAGATTGGGCCCTAACAGTCAGGGGATAAAAACCCCGCAGCACAGCTACAGCTGGGCATGGAGCCTGAGCTCTGGAAACCTCCACCCATGCCAAACATTTACATAGCAATTTGTCAGCCCCGGAACCTGGACCCATTAGGCTGGGTCAGCTGGCCCAGACCAGCTACCGGGGAGGGTAGGCATACCCTAAATTTTCAAAAAAAAGGCTTGTAATGGTGCAGGTGCATTTACCTGCACCAATGCTGATGTCTAACTTTCTGATCAGACTCGGCAGTCCATTAGTTATTAACTGTCTTGAAGTAGCAGCTAAGAGCCCCAGTCATGTACCAGGATCCCATTATGTTAGGTGCTGAACAAACACAGAAGAAATATATGGTTCCTGCCCCACGGAGTTTACAGTCTAATGAGATGACAGGTGGAGAAGCACAAGAATACAGTATATAATATATATACAGCGTATATATATATAGGTACACGCGCACACAGGTCAGCATGACAGACAGGGATTTCAGTACAGCCACTGCCTAGCCATTGTCAATCCAAATGGTTGTAAGTGTGGGCACAATATTTTGTGTCCATCCCATTGGAAGCCAAGTTTAGGCCACCCAAAAATCAGAAGCCACATGCCAGTAATGGCGTTTTTACTCCCCTGAAGTGGACATTCAGTTTCAAGAGAGTGAAATCTTACAAAGTCATGGCTGTGTACATGTAAGAGTGACTCTGTCTCGAGCTTTCTTTCACAAAAGATGAACTCAAAAGCTTCTGATTCTGCACTGACTTACACCCGTTTTATATCATTGTAGCTCCATGGACTTCACTGGAGATGCTCCAGGTTTGCACCAGCATGAGGGCTCTGATTCAGATACCAACTTGTAAAATATGCATCTGATTCCACTGTAACATGTTCATAGTCCCACAGTGGCTGGAACATAATTGTCCTCATTCTCACTGTATCTTTTAGTAATGGGAATATAATTGTTAGTGCTTATAAGACATATAATCTCATTACAGCCAACCCTATTAGTATTCTTTTCTTTCAGTTTGTGCCCTGTGTATCCCATTTTACCTTTCATTGAAATACATAAATATTTCTCTGTTCTTCTGCATCCAAACGTAAGTCTACTTCCTGGCTGGCTGACAGTTATCACAACTCATCAGGGAAACAAACCTGCCTGCCTCGTTTTTAATATGTTTAATGTACCATTTTTGAAGCACAGCCAAAAAAACAAGAGGTTTATATCAAACTGTAATTATATAGTTGTGTTCCTGACACTGTAGTTAAAGGAGGCGGCTCCAAGGGTGGAAGTAGATGAGTGACAAGATCATGCATTGTCCAAAGACAGAGAGATCTTGTGCACGTGAAATAGAGGAGGTAGAATCTAAATGAGTCCAAGGCTGGTGCATTTGGGTATCCAGAACCTCAACCCACAGCCACAAACACTACTCTACAGAGCAAATATTCCACAGATGCAAAGACCGCCTCACCCCCACCTTGATGAATGAGATTCATCTGTGCAAACAGAGGGGGGGGGGAGGGCAGGATTTCATGGGTTAACTTAACTCCC
This sequence comes from Mesoclemmys tuberculata, assembly GCA_007922155.1. Taxonomy (NCBI): domain Eukaryota; kingdom Metazoa; phylum Chordata; order Testudines; family Chelidae; genus Mesoclemmys; species Mesoclemmys tuberculata. The sequence goes on from ML677027.1 coordinate 1,536,910, forward strand.
AAAAATACATCCTCAACACTAGATAAAACTTCTGTTAAAGAAAGAAAACTCCTCAGATTCCATTTGCTGTGAGCCTTGATGTGTGGACGGTATTTTAAAATATCCAGAAATTGAACTGAGCATGGAGCCAGTTAGCATCGGTTACCTCTCTCAGTAGACTTTGTGTGAGACAAGGTTGGCAAGGCTATATTTTTATTGGGCCAAGTTCTGGTGAGAGACACAAGCTTGTCTCTTTCAGTGCGTCTGTGGATAAGGGGTGGGGAGACAACAGGAGTTCTATATGATTTAACCAGGGCTGGTAAATGTGCTTTGGGCAATATTTACAGTAAGACATGTGGGGCATCATTCAGTCCCTGGTCACTCGCCTCCAGCTTATGCTGTGGTGCCTTGTGTCTTCATTCTCTGTGAGACTTCAGGGACCAGGAGGAGGAGAAGGACCTTGGGGTATTGGTTGATAGCAGGATGACT
>ML677027.1:1537777-1642788 GCA_007922155.1 Mesoclemmys tuberculata
TATTGGTCCCTTCTGACCTATGAGTCTATGAGTCTATGAGGAGGAGAAGACAAGTAAATTTAATGTGTACTTTGAATTTGGCGTGCTTAAAACTGGCCACTACTGCAGCAGAGAGGAAGGGATGGGGCATTTAAAAACCAGACACCCTGATGCAACTGACTGTTCATGTGGCAATAAAGCAATACACCAAAATACTGCAGAGAACTAAATATACAGTGAGCCTTTCGCTAGCCATGGCAGGGAAGAGGGAAGGAGGGAAAGCAACAAGAATGAGGGTGTGTCTACACAAAGCTGAGCATGGGCTAGCCTACCCAAGTTAGCTTGAATCACAACAGTAATAACAACAGTGAAGACAGCACAGCATGGGCTTCAGCTCAAGAAGCAGAAGCATGGATTTTACACATATACTTGGCTTGCTATCCCACTATGAAGCCTTTGATGCACTGACTTCACTGCTGTTGTTACACGTTAGCTGGATCCAAGCTAGCTCAGGCACAGCTTTTCCTGTGCAGACATATCCTGAGTCTGCCATGAGTTTGCTAAATGTTTTGGTCAACTTCAATATGCATTTTTGGAGAAAAAGGTTTTGTCCACAAATTTTTGCCCAACTCTACGCAATTCTCCATTTGGTTGCAGCTGACTCTTTATATTTCCTCTGACTGAAGCACTGATTGCTGGCATGCCCCGGTAAGCTTCTACTGTTGCAGTCAGTCATGCATGTCATGCAAAGATTGCAAAAGCCAGCTGGCAGATGAAGAGGGCCATGTCAAATCAAAAATTACCAAATAAGGATCTAGAGAAAGGGACTAGGCAAGATGATGGCTGGATGGAGGGATAGATGGATGGATGGATAAATAGAAAATGGGGATTTTTAAATATTTTGAAGTACTAGTGTTTGCCACTGTTGCAGAGAACATACTGGACTAGACTATTGATATGATCTGGGTGATAATCTCTACTATTGCAACATGGCACTGGAGTTAGACAAGACAGAAGATAGTGAACTAGGTTCAGGGCTCTCCTGTGTGTGTGCGCGCACCCACGTGGAAAGCAGAGGACCCCAGAAAGCAAGGGAGGATACCCTAAACAGTGACAGATGTCTGGTAACAGAATGACATTTACTGATGCTTTACCATTGAACCAATGGAGATATCACAGGCAATTCCACAAAGTGCTGAACATATCTAAACAAAGGAAAAGGTGTTAACTGTAAGCTAATACTAATTATGATAATAAGGAATAAACCTTAAAAAAAGACTTTTACATCCCTTTAGTCATCATTATACTTACTCATTAATTACTATTATTATTCACTGTTCAGAGCTGAACAATGCTGCTCTTTACAGTGTGGCTTCAAAACAGCTGCCTTCTAGAACTGTACTTAAGAGAGAGTAATTTCTTTTTCCATGCAGCCCAGAACAGCATAGCTATGTCAGTGACTCTCTAGACCTCAGCACAGCTAGTGAGGGATTGATTCTTATGGTTATTTACTCCCAGGGGATAGAGAAGTCAGGAGGAGGGGGGAAATGTAAGTGATTTTGCATCATGCAGCTGGCATACTTATCCAAAGTAATGGACAGTCTGAATTATTATCTCTGCAGAGAAAGTAACCACGGTGACACTAATACAAGCAAGGAGTGTGTCACTGCTGTTCAGAGGGAAGGGAAATGATAAGATAGAAATTTAGTATAGACATTACTGCAAAGTCTTTTGTATAGCTCTATTACTCAGCTTATAAAGAAATTGCTAAGTAATCAAATCTCATTTCCTTTAGCTTTAGAAGAAACATTAAAAATGCAGGGTGTCTTACTACTGGAATGAGCAGTGGGCTGTAATAATTCAGTAAGAGATCAGGGATCCCATTCCACCGGACTAGAGTTTTGACATTTCTCTGTCTGAAATTTACCATTCCTGTATTAAGATTCTCAACTAGAGACCAATATAATGTTGTTACGATAAGGATGATATTAGCTCTACGAAAAATAAACTCCCCCGATTACCCAGTCACTTCATCTATGTAACTAACTCCATTTTGGTAGATGGCAGATTGGATTTTAAAACAATACCCAGGTAAATACTGATGTAATCGAAGCATTGTCATGGAATAGCCAAAAGAAATTAGACATCTCAATCTGAAAGAGAAATGGGCATTCTGAAGAAAAGTACCTTTTAGCCAGCACCCAGTGTCAAGTGATATTACAGGATGATCAAGGAGAGAGGGCAGTTGTAACGTTTCTGGTTTGAGATCAGACATGGAGACAGCTAACAGAGAAACACAACCAAGAAAGTTCCAATCAACAGCCCTTTTTTCCAATTCACTAAGGTATCACTCGGCATGTACCACACCTGAATCCAGACACTAGCTGCATATCCTGGTGTGTGCTGCTACCAACTCTTAGTGGCACAGTCCAGCTGGAGTAAATCAACATAGCTCCGAAGATCTGAGCAATCAGCTGGCATCTTCTGGATAGGAACCGTCACTTTAATGTATGTGTGTACAGTCTGTAGCACAACAGGGCACTGATTCTTGATTGACTCAGCCTCTAGGAACCACCCCCATGCAAACAAATAATAGTAGCAGTAACAGAACTTCCCTTCTCCCTGTGAAGCTTTTCTTCTTTGAGAAGGAGGTAACATTTGAAACACAGTGAGAAAGTCATTTCCACCCTGACAAAGCATTCAAGCTGATTCATTCTTACCCCTCTCCAAAGCACCAACTTCTAGCAAGTCCTTTCTAACTCTTCAGCTCATAGACACAGCAGAACGTATTATTTCAGATTACTGACAAGGGCCTATCTTGGTTCATATAAACTAGTATAGCTTCACTGAAGTCAATGAAGTTATGTCGATTTACACAAGCTGAGGATCTGGCCCAAGGAATCTTGTTTTCAAAAATCTAGCTTTAAAATTGAAGCTCCAAAAATCACATTTGTATTTGAAGGATAAAATGAGCATGTGTATGGAGGAGAAAAAATACGGCAGAGTCCCCTCTAAGCAACACTTCTCTTATTCTGAATTCTTGCCATTTAAGAGATCACCTCTGACCAGTGTGATGACAGTAGAACTGAAGAATAGGGTATAAACCACCTATTGTAATGATAACTGTGACGGAAGGGTTATCTACTCACTTACAAATCTGTTCTCTTCAAGTGTGACCCATCTCAAGGTAAATGTCATTGTTGAATACCTTAATTAAAGCAGCTTTAACTAACAAGGTACTGAATGAACACTGCCACTGTGTTTCAGACTTGTCCTTCCCAGTTAACTAGAAACTACCAAAAAAAAGTTACATCTGACAGTAGTATAGTGTTTCAAAAGTACTGTATTTAAAGTCATTGAAGAGTTATTCACCCAGCCATGAGCACACACACTTCCCCACTAATGTATAACTTTGCTCCTCTGGTACAATGGAACTCTCTACAATAAGGGTAAAGCTCATCCATGTGGGAGACAGATCTTTTTTGCGGTTGGCCCAAAACTGTGGAATGAACTCTCTCAGAAACTAAGAATCATAACAAACCTCACTACCTTCTCCTCGGCATGCAAGGCACATTTCTTGGACAAACCCGGAGCAACACGTATGTTTAAAAAATAAAATCCCTACCAAAACAAAACATTACACAGCACACACACTTCTCCCCCTGGGAAAACAATGAGAGAATGAACAACATTTGACAGATGGTAGTCATGTCACTTTAGGGATGACTAGAAGGCACTCTGGCCCATATCCTCAGAAGTATTTAAGGGCCTACCTCCCATTTGTTCCTTTTGAGGGTCAGGCCATTAGCTAGTACGGCAATAAGGACCATATAAGACTCTATATAGAACAGAATAGAATTACAGATGAAATTACATTATAACATTTACATCCCAGATGTGAAGATCCTCAAAGCATGTATAGCGTATTGTTCAGATTCAGAGTACAAACAGGTACACATGCACATGCTGGCTGTAAAGTTCAGCTCCAGATCTGAGTTTCCACATGGTTTGGGAGCATTTGGACCAAAGGTTTTAGTTTGGAACCATTTCTAATGTAAATAGGAGCTTCAGAGTCAAGTCCTAGACTTCCCACAGGGATGTAGGCAAACCCAGCATGACCTTCCATACCAGAGGAAAGATAAACCCACTCCTAAATTTTAATGGTCAATGTTCAGTACCAATGAAAATAGCATTTTTTTTTTTTTTGTAAATATGAGCTACTGGTGACCAACGAGGTGACGCCACAGCAAGTAGTATCACTTGCCCTTTTGATCTTCATTTTGTTTCTACACATTTGGTTATATTTCTCTGAAATAAATGAAAAGAAAACATGGTAAGCCTAGCTCATACCATTCCTCCTTCCATGGGAAAGCCCGCAGGAGGAGGAAGGGAGGGAAATGTCTCAGGGCTTCTTACAAAATTCTTGCATCAAGGAGCTATTTTCCTCTCTACCTGATGGAGAAAGCAGTGGGCCTACCCAAGCCCCATACATCCCACAAAACAACCAAAATCATTGGGGGATCTACTGGGGGCACATGGCCATTTGTGCTATTTACCTAGAAACCGTTTAGGTGCAAAAGTGATGGGAAAACCTTAGAACTAGACAGAGAGGAAACTCAGACCACAGTCTTCAGATCAAGAGTTTAAGTACGCTCTAGTGAATCAACTAAAGGTTTGAGGCCAATACACACAAGTTAAAGTGTGTTACCACTGTGTGGATACTCTCATTCAGGAGAGATTTTCCTCCAAGAAGGAATATGGCCATTTCAGTCCTGAATGAGCCCATCCAGATGCAGTTTTAACGTGTTTTAACTTGTGAACATTTTCTTGTACCTTAAATTGATTCACCTTAACTTTCCTGAGTAAAGTGTCCCCATGCAGACAAGGGGATTGCAGTTTGTTACACTAACATACCTGCACACAAAGAAGCCTACCAAGCCTTTCCAGTCCCTTGATTCAATGTGTCTTCCCTTAACATGAATATTTTGGCACTTTTAAGAAGGTGCATTTTTGCAAACTTGATCAATGGTAACAGTTTTTGGAAGAAGCTGTTATGGTCTTGTGGGTAAATCCTTTTTAATGCAAAGACTGATTTATTCTGGACTGTCAAATAAGCATTCCAAACTAGCTCTGTCAATCATTTCAATCTGGCTGCTTCCCTTTTACCTTAAATTCATGTGCCTAAAAAAATCCTTAGCATGCTTTTGTTGAAAATCGTTGGGCTGCATTCAAATTGCGCTAACGATTCAATTACTTTCCACTTTCCCCAGGTTCTATACAATGAATTCATGGGCTGCAACACTGTAGTTGAAATTATTCTACTTTTTGTACAATTATAGGAGTATAAAAGTATCTAGCATTTCTTAACTCTACTAAAAAACCGCCCATACACCACGTAGTAATTTAATTTATGTCGTAAAATAAAAACAAAACAAAGAAAAATAGCTCCCAAGATGAAACCTCTTGTGCATCACCCACCAGACTGAGAAAAGATCATTTGCTTCCAAGTTATAAACCTCAGAAAATAGGAGTTTTATTGGAAGCATCTATGCAATCTAAACTATAAGGATTCAAATGCTTCTGCTATAATTCCCTATTTATCTTGCTAAGCAGACTATAAGAAAAATCAATCAATAAATAAAAAACAAAAGGCCTAAAAGTGAATACCTTAAAAAACCCTTTTGAAGGGCGTTCACTCAAGTAAATCATCGAAATATGGAGCAGAGAGTTTATGACTCATGCTAATCACACAGTACATTAATATCAGACATGTATAGTGTCATGTCTATGCATCATTTAGCTTCTAAAATATTCTTTCAGGTCTATATGTTTGAGTGAGTACAAGAGAATATTTGGTACAGTCTTTATCAGATTGCAAAGCAGTTTGTGAGAGATGTAACAAATTGTAAGGGAGAGAAAATATTGTTCTTACAATTACTTTTTAGTGCACTCTTTTTCTTTAGATGTCATTATGTGAAGAACAGCTATCAGGGCACTAACTTCTCCCAGCAGAAGAACCAAAACAAATTACTAAGAAAAGGCAGGATAAAAAGAGTAAATGTAATGCAGTCTGTTAGTAAATTATTGTTTTTTATTCATTTTATATTAAACTCTCACAATTTCACAAACAGACATCCCAGACTCTTTCCTGGTTAGTCAAAGGTGCAGGTTAAGCTCTAATGTTAAGGGGTGAGTTGTTTTGAAGAAATTAATGTCTTTGTCCTAGTAAGCCAGTACTTGGTTATCCACTCCACTTTACTTCTGAACTTTGGTTGACCCTAGTGTGTTATCAATAAGATGCATTTTAGCTGGACCTTAGCATCTGAGTAAACAATAGATTGTGTGTTCCTTTTACTCTAAACTTTTGCTCTTTAGGGGAATATCCAGAAAAGGAACCATTGGTAATCTATATGGGGCAGGTGTTTTCTGTAATTAATAAGATAATCATTGAAGGATGTTTTTATCAGGAATGACTCTGATGATTTTTGTCATTATGACTTGATTACAGATACCTTTTGTAATTGATAAAATAGGGGATGATCTTTAGCTTATCAATTGTGTAAACCAGATACTGTGAAAAGATATGCATAGTCAATAGTTTATTTTCTTTATTTTTTTTCTGTGAACACACATACTATACAGAGAGATGTTGTTGTGATAGATGTATGTTGTAATGGATAAATTGGTGTAATTGATAAGGAATGCTCATAAATGCTGTCATTGATGTTAGTGATTGACAAAATGGACAAGGAACATGAGGTAAAGTGGGTGTGTTCTATCATCAATGTAGCAGCAAAATATTGATGTATGAACTAATGTCTAAGTATTAAGAGCTAATTCTGATCACAGTCTTAATAGTGACAGATTAGTTACAAATAACGTTGGCATATTGATACAAAATAAGATCAAGCATGAGAAAGGATCTTCTTTTTGTTTTGAACAACGTACAAGAGGTGAATTTTAGGAAGTTAGTCAAAAGTGAATTCAAGTAGGCTGCCTTACCTCTCCAGTCTCAGATTGATGTATGTTTCCTTTTCTGTATTCTGGACAGTGATATATTAAATATTGCTTGTTTGTCTTACTTAACTAAAACTTAAACTGAGGTAGTTATTTGACATCATGACTTATTAAATCCGAACACACAACTGGTTCTGCAAACACTATTCAATTTGGTCTAGCTATTATTGTGCACATGCATTTCTCTTTGAATATCCACTGAACCATATCAGCTAGCTATGCCCATTTATACCAGCTGAAGCTCTGGCTCATATTAATAGATAGGTCACAGAACAACTTCTGTCTAATGGAGTTTAAATTTAAACAATGAAATGCACTGAGCTGTTGAAAAACTTGAGTCTTTCATTCTGCATCATCATATTCCAGAACATTGTAAGTGGACAGACGGATGGACACACTCTCTCTGTCTCTCCACTGAAGAGCTTTTAATCACAGTGGAGATAAATGACAACACATACACCTCCGAGTATTTCAGATATCTGCATTTCTTGCCATTGTTCAGAATGATGCTCTTTTTCTCAATGAGCAATCTGACTATACAATCTCCATTAAGAAAGTGAATCTTGGGAATCATCATTCGTATTATTCGCGACACAATGGCTGCAATGGAAGTGTGAAAATAATTGAAGATTTGTTGTGGCAGTTAGATTATAGAGTACCCACTGTAATGGCATTTGTCCTATAAATATAAACATAGCAATCTACTTAATTTAGGTTTCTGGCAAAACATGGTTTGATTTAATTCATTGGCCATAGTATGCACTTGGTAACACTGAATAATCTTCTCGTAGGCCAGCTGCCCTCTCGTAATACTCTAAAAGGTGCTTTGTAATGTAATTTTCTTATTGACTATAAATCAGTTAATTTTGACTATGCACAAAATCCACCATTAAAATTGATACTTGACCCATGTCATGAAGACAGTGTCAAATACCAATGAGGACTCCCAGTGATCCAGCTTTGTAAACATTCAAGGACCATTCAGGCTACTACTTCTATCTCCCACGGTGATGAAACCTTAGCTGTCTGTTGCAGGGCCAGCATGTCCATCCCCCATTTGGGGCAGGTAGGAGTCGCTATAGCCCCAAAGCTGTGTGTCTTGACCCCTTAGCCTCAGGAGTTGCAGCTTAATGGCTAAAATCAATGTGGCTGGCTCTTCCCTCAAGGCAGTATGGCCTAATGGCCAAAGCCAACAAAGTATCCCTTCCCATCAGGGCAGCATGGCTTAATGGCCAGTCAAAGTCACCTAGGTCTTTGGGATAATGTGGCCTACGGGCACATTGGGGAAGTGGGGTGCCACCCAGGGGTGAGTGGCACCCAGGGTAGGGGGAGGCTCAGACCTTCCCTGCTTCTCCGAGCCCCAGCCCAGGGCAGTGGCGGGGTACTCACCACTGAGTCAGTTGGAATCCTCCCAAACATGCTGACTGGTTACCCGATTCTCCCACCATAGCAATGTTTAAGTCCCCTGGGCTACTTTCTACCCTGTGACAATCCACGATTCCCTGGGCCCCTCAGGGTCCTCAGCCAATGCAGCTGCTGATAGCTTGGTCCCTTCTCTGGGTTCATCCAACAGTCTGAATTCAGAGCCTGTCGCAGCTCACCAGAGCGAGTCAGCCATCTGCATGCTCCCCCTTCAGCAGCCAGTCCCAACTGAGCTGTTTGTCTCCCTCTTATACCCATTCTCCAGCCCGGAGCATGGCCTCCTTGGTCTACAGGGTAGAGTTAACCCTCGGTGAACAAGTGTAGGGCAAGTATGCTCCATCACACTGGCCAGGGGAGAAGTTAGTGCAGGCATTGTACAGGACAGCTGTAAATTTCACTAGCACAGACCCACTTGCATGCTGTCATTAGAGATGTGTGGGAGCAGACAGTGCTGCTGGGGCTCTGGGTGGTGCCATGATCCACAGATAGCTTGGGACAGGTCGTCATTACTTAGAACGCTGCCTTGGGTTGCTTAAGTTACATTGGAGGTTGTTCTGGACCCGGGAGAAACCTACTCTCTGTAAGGCGTGCTGCCAGACTCTCATCCTAGGTACCTTGTGCTGGTGATAGATCTGATCCCAGCAGGGATGTGTATAAACTGTTCTATGATTTGAGCACTTTGTGTTGGGGACAATCCTGCAAAGAGCTTCACATGAGCAGAGCCCTGTGGGTCTGCATGGAGCCTCACTGGCTTCAGAGAAGCTCCAGCTGGGCACAGAGGGACACCTGTGCATTTGCCCAGAACTCATTGTAGACTTATGGCCTAAGGGTAGTTAAAGCAATAGTTCTGGCTGCAGAAGGGAGCCAGAGGGAGGGAAGATCAGTGCTCCCCTCCCCAAGCTCTAGCAGAGAGCAAAGCGCTCTGCCTGGGTCCCTAGGTGCGGTGGTCCCTGCTGGAACCAGAGGGAGGAAAGCACTGATCTCCCGGCCCCCTGGCGGGAGCACACGGGACTACAGGACGCTTGCAGTTTCCCTGTTGTAACCAGGGAGATGGGAGATTAACGAGGAGGCTGCTCCTTCTGTCTGGCTGCCAGAGACTGGTGGCTCTTCAGGGTTGTAAAAATGATATCTCTGGCACTCAAGCCAAGAAGGTTGGAATCCACTGAGTTAGAGTGTTCTTGGAAAAGGGGAGGTGCTCAGCAACTCTTGATGAAGTGCTATGACCGGAGCTGTCAGCAGGACCAACCTGGTCCCTTAAAGAACTTTAGAAACCCAGTCAGTGTCCCACGCTGGACACACAGAATCTAATGCACCGGTCTTAGGAGATGGGCATAAAGGGATTGTCTGTGGGGAGAACAGGAGAGTCACTATTCATTGGCCGATTTTAGCAACCTCCCTTGAGTATAACAAACACAAATCATCCAGCTACCTTAAGGACAGGTCAAATTGGCGGCCAGACCCTGCAACATCACTTAAACCTGGCTGTCTTAATATAAGTCCACAGTGGTTTTAATCTGTCCAAATACATTCATCTAAACAATTTTGGTCAGATTGTGCCTTTAAGGCACCGCTTTAGGGGGATAATCACTCCCCCCTCCTGGGCCCGTCCCTTCCCTATACGACGCTGACACATGCTGCTCAAAATCATCTCTCGTGCCATTGGTTGCCGACCCCTGCCTCAGATCGACAGGCCAGGTGGGGAAAGAATGCGCACACTAACCCTCCCATTAGGGAGGTGCATCCCACTCTCTCCTGCACAGCTGGACATTGTGGGAGTGGGCCATTCCCTGCCTCCTGTGGGGGAAGGGAGACTAGTACTCAAGAGACAACTAGTTGTGTAGAAGCGGTGGCTGTGTTCAGGAGAGCACACAGCCTGCAGATGTGCCACCCTTGCCCATGCATACAATGACCAGACACAAATTAACCCATTATAAAAATAAATGGTCTTCCTGTGTTGCCCCCTATAAACCATAATTAATTCCTTATTCTCACACACAGACCCCACGAAAATCTTGTAACAAATGCTCTAGTCTTAACTCACCTCAGTTTGCTTAATTGCTCAGAAATAATCCACCAGTGGCCCTTAGCAAAACCAAACACTTACGGGAATCTACAGCAATCTTATTTCCAGTTTCCACCACAATCACACTGGGAGGACGTGCCACCCCTTTAACAGGAAAAAAGCAGACCCAGGAGGAAACAGAAGAGGAGCTAAAATTTCCTTACCATCTGGGAATGAGGAAAGTACGGCTCGCAGCACTCATTAAGTGCATGCCTCTCCTGTTTAAAGTGCCAACTACTAGCACAGCACGGTGGGACAGGCTGTGGGTGAAACCACACTGGAGAGTTTATGGGGGATGAGCCTGTGACAGATCACATCGTGCCTATGCAGAGAAGTATGACTTTTTTTCTGAGTACCAGGGAGCTAAGTGGAAGAGCTCCTGAAGTTTACAGAGATGGAAACTGGTATGGTTGAGACAGTTAAATCCTTGGGGAGCCTTAGATATTAGGAATAGGATTTCCCAAAGCACTATGCTGGCCTCCAGCGTCCCCATTCACTCCAATGATAGCAGAGTTAAGCTGATGCTGAGCACTTTTGAAAATCCCACTCGTAAGAAAAAGCTAGATGATTTTTGGACAACAGCTGCTCCCTGTGCTTAAAGCAGTGGCTCTCAACCTTCCAGACGACTGCACCCCTTTCAGCAGTCTGTTTTGCATACCCCCAAGTTACACCTCACTTAAAAACTACTTGCTTGCAAAATCAGCACACTATTACTGAAAAATTGCTTAATTTCTCATTTTTACCCTATAATTATAAAATAAATCAATTGGAATATTTACATTGCACTTACATTTCCGTGTATAGTATATAGAGCAGTATAAACAAGTTGTTGTCTGTAAGAAATTTTAGTTTGTACTGATTTGCTAGTGCTTTTTATGTAGCCTGTTATAAAATTTAGACAAATATCCAGATGACTTGATGTATCCCCTGGAAGATGTCTGTGTGCCACTAGGGGTACACTTGCCCCTGTTGGAGAAACATTGGTTTAAAGTATTGCTGTATTTTTGCCACTTCATAACATTCCCTACTCAAAAGCTTTGTTTAAGTCATTGAGGTGCACCTGTGTAAATGTTACCAATAAAAATAGACACACACCATGTGAGTTTCTGCATGAACTACACTTAGATATCCTTTTCCTAATGCAGTAAGTGGAGGAAGGACTCATTGCTCGAGTCATTTTAAGCTCAGGCTTGACAAAGAATGCATTGTAGGGAACAATCCTGCATTGTTATTATTCATTTATATTACAGTAGTGCCTTGCAGTCACATCTGAAATTAGGGCCCCATTATGTCAGGCACAGTATGAACACAACATAAGAATCACTCCCTGTAAACCGCTTTCACTCTAAATAGACAACACAGACAAATGGTGGGAGAAAAGAAATCCTAGTATTCACATTTTATAGAGGGGGAACTGAGGCACAGAGGATTGCGGCCTGGTCTACACTACAAAGTTAGGTCGATGTAAGTTGCCTTCAGTCAACCTAGTTGTGCATGTGTCTACACTTCCATTTGTCTCCCACCAAAGTAAGAACCCTGTTATGGTGACACAGTAAGGTCACCTCTCTCATGACCCATGGTCGATGTACTGAGGTGGATGCAATGCTATGTTACCTGTGTCAACCCTAACAGTCCTTCAGCAACTGTCCAACAAAGTCCAACACTGACCTCTCTGGTCACAGTTGTGAACCCCACTGCCCTGGGGTCACTAAGACTGGAAGCCTTCCCACCTCTTTAAAACCCTGTAAATTATTTTAATGACTTGTCCTGACTGTCCAGCTTAGAAAACACCTTTAGCCACTTTCCATTGTTGTGTGCAACTGACCAGTCAATCATGCCAGCTACAAGTGCCAGACATGCTCCGGCATAGAGCAGACAGGAGATTTTGTGCATCAGTGACAGCATCCCAAACCCTAACACTCCACCGCAGGGAACAGTAAGAATAACCACAGCTTAACATACAGCCACCATGGCTCTCACAGGTCAATGTATGTGTAGCCGAAATGGACACGAACATTCTTTCCCCTTGTTAAATTGTGTTCCATTAACTGATTACATTTTTAATCTATTTGCTTTTAAATTGCACAGATTATTGTTTGCATTGCTTTTGTTACTTGAACAAATCCTGTTTTTTGGAAAATAATCTTTATTTGTTCCCAACGTATGCAGAATGCCTCATGGTACTGAAAGCACCCACTTGACACTCATAGGATCAGTAACAAACACAGCATTAGAATCATAAATGTACAGCAAGCACCGGCAAGTAAATAGGTGCTTATATTCACTGATGTGCACCAAGCGCCGCCCAATTCCTAACAGACTCCAAAACCGCAGGGCCAGGTAGAACACAAACCACCACAACACATTGCTGGGGCTCACTGTTAAAGTGCTCTTCCAAGGCCTCCCCCAGCTGTATACCTCTGCGCTTAGCTCTTCTAAGAATCTTTGTGTCTGGCTGGTCAAACTGAGATGGCAGCCCCTCCACTGCTGCTCTCCAACCCAGTGGCAACTTTTCCCCCTTTGTCTCGCAGATATGCAGGACACAGAAGGCAGCTATAACCATTAGGGTATTTTTCTCAGAGATTCAATCATGTGAGTAAACAATGCCATTGTTCCTTCAGTCTACCAAAGGAACAGCCCACTATCATTGTGCACCTGCTGAGCCGACAGTTGAATCTTTCCTTGGTGCTGTCAAGGTAGCGGGCGTATGGCTACATGAACAAGGGTAGGTTGGGTCCCCCAGTATCACTATTAGCATTTCAACATCACCAATGATAACCCGCCAATTGGGAGAGAAAGTCCCTACTTGCAGCTTTCTGAACAGTCTCGTGTTCTTAAAGATGCAACCATCATTCACTTTCTCTGACAAGCCAACACTGATGTCAATGAAGCATCCCTGGTGATTCACCAAGGCTTGCATAATTAGAGAAAAGTACCCCTTTCTCTTGATGTAATCTGTGACAGGATGGGCCGGGGTCAAAATAAGGGATGTACATGCCATCTATTGCCCCACTGCCGTTCTGGAACCCCACGGCTGCTGATCTATGTCCTGCACATTGCAGAGTCACAGACTCGCGTAGCAGGAGATGATTAATGGCCCTGCACACTTGCATGACAGTGGCCTCCACAGTGGATTTTCCAGCTCCAAAATGATTTCCCCTTGACTGGTAGCAATCCAGCATTGAAAGTTTCCACTGTGTGGTCATCACTGGCTTCTCCACTGTCAATACCTCTCTCATTCAAGTATCCATGTGCTGGAAGGCTGGGACAAGCTCGGCGCACAGATACAGGTGTGTGGCCTTTCACATCAGAAAGTTTTTTAGCAGCCACTGCTTGTCATCCCAAACCTGCATTATGATGTGATCCACCGGTCAGTGCTCCTTTCTCAGGGTTTCCCAGAAGCATCTCTCCCCTGTGCAGCTGCTCCATGAACACCAATAACCATTTTGAATGGGTTTTCACTATGTCTGACAGTATTCTATCCTCCTTGAAACTGTCATGTTCCCTGCAGATTCAGTTCTTCTTGCAGATCTATGAGGGGATCATGCTTCCTGTCCCTGCAACACTCAACGATTGTGCAGAGCTGTGTAGTCTCCATGCTTCTGTCAGAGAGGGCATACACTGAGGAGGGCTGTTCACATTCGTAGGACTTTTTTTTTTTTTAAAGGTGCAAAAATTGTGGTATATGGAAGACATTGGGGATAAAGAAAGTTGCATGCTGGGAAACTGACCCCTTGCTCCCCAGCACCCCTGAGCAACTCAGTTCTGCCCCACCAGGCATTGCCAAAATTTCCCAGAACACAGTGGGCTGGACAGTGGTGAGATGCACACTGGGATACCTACATATGGTGCACCACCCTGTGGATCAGCATAAGCACTCCCAGTGAGTACACTCAGTGCTGACGCAAGAAGCCAAGCATACGCACACCAGTGATATACTAACTGCAGACTTTATGTGGACATAACTTGCATTGGCCAAAGTCTGTAGTGTAGACATGGCCTAACCGATTTCCCAGGGTCACACATGAAGTAGTCTTCATCAGCTGCTCCATATTAAGTGGTAGGATGATCAGCGATGAGCGTATCTGTAGCTGAACCCAGCAACCACCTCCATCAGAATTGGCTTGGTTATGGCAGCTTTCTTGGTATGGACGTGTTATTAGGATGGAAAACCAAAAATTAGAAAGTGTATTTATCAAGGAATGCTGCATCACATCTGCTGATCACATGGTGATGTGATAAGATCACCAGTGATGGACATAAACTGAATATCTAGCCAGACCACCTTAAGGCCTTAGCTAGAGATTGATACGGGTGGTGCTTGATCTGCAAGGAAGCTACATCCCTTTGGGATTTGCCATGATGACAGTAATGCTGATGACAACAAAGGAAGTGTATGACAGCGCTGGAAATTGATTCCTGATCTCCTGAGTCCCAGATCAGTGCCTTAACCACAAGAGCATCCTTCCTCTCTTTTCCAGTATGTAGAAAAAATGAGCAAGAAGGCCTTTTCCCTCTGTCACTTCTAGGATTCATTGACACTGGAACCATAAGGCAACCCCGTAACAAATAAACAAGATGAATATTATGGAGGTGAAACATTCATGCTTTCAGGATTATCAGCTCTGGCTCTCAGCCAAACAGTTTGCCCTTCCCTCTTTCATATGGATAAACACATGACCAGCCTAACAGTACAGTTTGCAGTTTCATTTCATTCCAGTATGAAATATTCAGATGGCAAAATACTTTTACAACAGATGTATTCTTAGTGGGGGAAAAATGATTTCATACGCTCCAAGAGATAAATTTCTTATAGGTTATTTCAATGCATATTACAACAATCAAAAGACAATTTTGTTTTATGACAGTTACGCTATTTCTAAGTCAAAAACAAAAATAACTTGCTGCGGCATATCACTTTAATTTCCTCCTACATTCATAAATCAGATTGTGTTCAGCATACTATTTCCAAACTACTTTTTTTAAATGCACCTTATGCCCATCATGACTAACTCTCCATGGAGAGACATCCAATAATAGAGCTGTTATGTTGTTAAATGACAATTTTGTGGAAGAGGATGTGTCAGAAGCCGTATATTTTTTAAGGTAATTTTAAATTTCAAGACACAGTAGAATATATTTCAGGTGTTTTCAACTAATTTTATTTGCAAAACTAGAAGTTAGTTGGACTGTTTAATTTTGACATTAAAAGTCAAACCCTCAGATTTTGACATTAAAGGACAAACCCTCAGCTGATGTTACTACAAAGGAAAATGGTTTGGCTCAACTGAATTTAAAGGGGAGCGACATTCAATTACAAAGAATGGAATTGAGATGAGGTGCATGTTGGTTAGAGATGTGTAGTGTAAAAGAGATTAACAAAGGTAATCTGACTTCTACTTATGACATGGCACATTGGATGATAGGAATCCAGGTTTGATAAAAATGTAGGCACTTATCTAATTGCACAAAAGGTAAGTTCTCCATAGCAACTGTTTTCCATTCTCATCTACTGACTGATGGAAATTTCCTTTCAGACACAGTAACAGCAGTAGAAGCATTATCGCTCACTGTCTAAATTTCAGTAGAATTAAAGACATAATATTCACTCCATGCAAGGTAAACACTCCCTTGTGACAGAGAGAACGGGCAAGACATGGACAGGTCTTCTGCAGATCCCTCCTGTCTTTTAACCTGTGGGAGTGGTCGGTTCAGTGTGAGGCAACAGAAACTACTCCATTTTAAGTCCTCAGGCTGATGTCAGAAGAATCCTGCCTACCCTAATACATCTACCCATTGTCAACAGCCTGGTAACTCAGACTATGCAGTGCACTCTGGGTAGGGACCTACCTGTAGTACCTTTAAACAAAGAAGTATTGCAAAAGACATCATAATGCAGAGGATGAACTCCTGCCCCTATTAAATTCTATGGGAATTTTGCCACTGACTTCAGTGGACCAAGATTTCACACAGAGTCTTTAAAATGCTGAGAAGGGAGGAATGTTCTGTTTTATTTGCCTTCAGAAATATCAGCAAGTCCAGGAAACATTAACATTTGAGAAAGAGGTGAATGATAACAGTGTCATTGCTACTGAAGAATCAACAGAGGCAAAACAGATACTCAGAAAATGATAAATGGTTTTCAGTCTATGATGCTTTCTGCAGGAGTCCCAAAGAAATTATAAATTCTTCATATGAATTGCTGCTAGCATTTATAATTGATTGTGGTTGTATAAACTCAAACATGAACCTGACCCATTTCTAATAAATACAAAACAATTCCCTTCTAAAGTTGCATAATAATTCTTTTTCCTCTCATGAGCTTTATCCTTTTCATTACAGCCTTTTATTATGATGGATGACAAAAGGAAAAAAGATGGGATTCAATTTTTTATATTTTAATGCCACCTCATACTATATGAACTCCATAAGACTATTGTAAATCCTCCATGTTCTGAAGTTAAGGAAAGAATGAAGCTCACAAGGAGTTATTCAAGAAAGAAAAAACAAATAGATTCTATATGACTTTTAGCTATTGTGATTGATCAGCCTTCAAAATGAAAAAGCACTTTAAAATGGAGATTTTCCTATGTCTAAACATTCATGATTTGGGGCTTCCCATCTCTGACTAAAACTTTCATCATTTCCAACTGAAGTATAGTAGTCACTATTAAGTAATCATTTAAAAGTTTTAGCCCCATCAATTCTATTACCGTTCTAGAACTGGGGAAACATTTCGACTGACTTGATGGATTTGAAATTTGCTCATGATAGCCAAATATTCCAAGCCTTTTGAGCCCAGCTTTTCCCCCGATATCCACACATACAACACCTCTCCACTTCTGCGAGCTTTGAAGAAGTGTCTGCATGCAGAATTTGGTCCCTCGTGAAAAAGTGGTGGTGCCAAAACATGACACGCTTCAACCACACTGGCAGTGCCTGAAGCAATGCATGTTGAGCCAGGGTGCTAAGAAATCACAGATATGCATCCAGCTTGTCTCTCTGTTACTCCCTACTACCACTACCCTTCAATATATTGTTTAGCCCCAGTAGCATGCCTGTAGCAGAATAGAGTTCTTGTTCTCAGCCAATGAGAGATCTCAGGGGCAGCATATTAGCAACTTGCTTGTAAGTCCCAGAGCCCCAAGTCAGGAACAGCCCTCCAGTTGGACTGCCATCTGGAAGCAGCCCACTAGGCTGGGTGGGTGAGATGGCTGGAACCTGCCTGCTTTCTGGCAGAAGTCAGTCAAAATTGAACCATCTCCACAAAACATTTTGGTTTAAGCAAATCAGCACATTCTGATAACAAATGTGTGACATTCCCCCTGCAATCTGGACAGATGTATAGCTGTGTCACCCCAATCCCTCACTCCTGAGCCCCAACTTACTCTCATTTGCTGTGCAAACCACCCACTCCTTGGTCGGCCCACGCCCAGCCTCCTGTGAGTAATCGTTCTCTGACCTAGCGAAGGAGTGCCTCTGGCCAGCCGCTCATGGGATTGACCCCCAGCAAACACCCCCAGTCCCAGATGCAACCCCAGGAACTGTCATCTTATAGAGTTCACTGCTGTACACTGCACCCATCAGCTCTGTTACTCCACGTCAAGTCTCTATATCCACTCAATCCACACACACTGCTTTAGATAAACAAATAAGTTTGATTACAGCAAGATTTTAAGTGATTAT
Organism: Mesoclemmys tuberculata; assembly: GCA_007922155.1. NCBI lineage: Eukaryota > Metazoa > Chordata > Testudines > Chelidae > Mesoclemmys > Mesoclemmys tuberculata. The sequence continues at coordinate 1,555,944 of ML677027.1, forward strand.
AAGCCAAAAAGGTATGAATCAAGATTTGATCACAATTAATTAAAAGACAAATCTCATTCTAAACTAAACTTAATATTTTAGTAGCTTTACAGTCTCTGATGTTATCTTACCACAGAGGCTGGCTTCGATCTTTCAGTCAGCCACAATCCACCTCTCCATGGGCAGTCTGGCCGTCACTTGTTGTATCGCCTTATCAGGTGCTCAGGCCAGTTCATTGTTCCTGTATGCATGCCTCTGTGAGGCGTGAGCCCTCACTCTGTGTTGTGTTTGCCTGAATCTATTCAAGTCATGTGAGACACATGCAGTTTCATATCTATACATACGTGACATTGCAGGAAATTTGCTACCATGACAATAATGTTCAATGTGTCATGAGCATTCCAAAACCACCTTACATGACGTACTTTGCACAGTCACAACATAAGGGTGTACATGGGGTACGGTGTGTCACAAAATGTTTGGGCTATGTTTTTCTGAACATCTCCTTGTAGGTGGCCCCAATTCTGCTTCCATTATAGCAAAAACTCCCATTGACTTCAATGGGGCAAAATCAGGCCTAATATGCCATGAAATATAAAGTTACTGAAAGCCTGATCCTGTGAGATGCTTCTGATTACCTTCAAATCTCACTGAGGGGTGCTGATCGTTATATATTTGGCCTGTGGGACATTGTTGTTCCAGCCCCACACAGCACTACTTGACCATTTTAGACACGGAGTTCTCAGGGATGATTGATTAGTGTACATGTTCATATATAAATCTAAGAAAATGCTTTGAATGATTTTATAAAACTCAAGTTATTTCAAACAAACAGTACAGCAATCAAAAGCAAATTTGGCTCCATCAGTTACTGTTAGAGTGCACATGACCCAGAACAGCAACAACAAATCATCTCCAACTATTGCATAATGCCACAGGAGCCATACATTAGCTTTATCAGGGTAACTGACTCTAGCGCCATTTGTATTCTCTTTGCCCTACAGTATGTCAATCAGTATGACTGACCCAGGTACACTTATCCAAGATCAGTGACTCTAGTATATTATTGAAGAGCATATTGTTGAATCTTCCAAGTGGCTCTCCTCTAAATGTGTTTTACTTCCAAAGGTAATAAATTTCCACACCACTGCAGAATACATTTATGAAACTAATCTTTTAAGGACTAGGAGCCAGTGAATTGAATACCAAAAAGCGACATTTATTCATCTAGCTGTATGTTATGTATTATTAATGATAAAGTTTGCCTACCTTTGAGATATATGGATGGTTTCATTTTACCACTCACTTGACCCAAAATGCACTTATTTGTTCAATATTGTGTTGAATAGCAAATTGATTTCCAGAGAATTGATCAAGTATTAAATAGCTCAGATTTGTTCTCCGGTTGAAATGATGATTTGTACTGTAAGTTGTACATTGTAGATATTGTGGATAGAAAATTAACAATATGTTTTATATTTGCCTCTTCAGTAGGCAGTTGCATCTAGAACAGTAGCTATAACTTATTTATTTATTTGTGTCTCAAATTGGATTTAGTCATAAAAATGCACATTTGTGAGTCTTCCTTAATAACTGAGAAAATTGCCTTAGAGTTTTTTTAGTCAGGAATCCAAAAAACACTTTTATCACATACCAAAGAAAAGTTTTTTTATTAAAAGTATTCATCTTACAATATCAGCCAAATAAGCACATAACATGACATGACTATACCAATGACATACTAAAAATAATCAAACTGCCCACCAATGACAGAAGAGAAACATAGTAATGCTCAAAATGGCCATGAACATAAACAGTCCTGCACATAACTAACCTTTTTTAAACACACACAAAGAGGGTTTGCTGCTCCCCATCTGGAACCTTGTATAGTCCTTCACCCCAGTGCCCAGCAGGCGTAAAATGCTATCAAGCTGATTTGCAAATATTTTACAGGCATGTCTCCTCTAACCAATGGCAGCAGTAGGAGGGTACTGTAGACATCTGAAGCCAAGCTACACGAATTCATCCAGAACAGTTTACTACAACTACAAACATGCTCCTCCCACATTCACCAAAATTGGTCATTTTTAAAATGCTTTTAATTCTCTTTGGCACAGCCTTTGTGGTGTTATTTCCTCCTTGAAAGCATAAATTATTCATTTCTGCTTTTCTTAATTGCCTAGTATTCATTTCCTTTTATCAGCATCATCATTCTAGTACATCGACAAGGTTTGCAGCAGTAGTCCTGGCCCTACAGACTTTCGGAGATGTTTTATTTAATCCCACCTTGCTGTTGGTTGCTGTTTCAGCCTGGCAGTCATATGCAGGTATTTTTGCATCTTTCCAGAGCATCCAAACTGCTTAATTCTCTCTGATGTTTGGAGTGGTACCTGTCTAGAGATCTGGATTATTCCTTCTGTTCTGCAGCTCAAATCCAATTTGTTTATTCACTGTTGTTGACTTTATTCTTATTTTAGACCATTTATCAGACCTAACATTTGATGTTTGTCAGTAAAAAAAGGTCCATTTAACATTCAGATAATGATCTAATGACACTTGATCCATTAACATCACCAGTGATCCACTAACTGCAATTGTTCTTTCCTTATGGGTCTCTCCCAGGAGCCAACTCTACTGGAGGGTTTTTTATTTTGTTTTGTTTTGTTGTTTTTTCTCCTTTGTTTGGAAGATCAGTGAGAATTGTTTCAACCTGTTAATGAAATCCATAAAAGACAACCTGAACTTTATTGAGAAGTTGTCAAAGTGACAATCCAGGACTGGGTGAAGATAATTTTAACAGAGCAGGGAGAGAAATTGCAACATCTGAGTAGACGATTCAGTCAGGGGTCTCTATGTCATGAGCATTAGAATAAGATGCATCCAAATTTGCTTGTGATCATATAAATATATAGAGGGAGGATGTGCTTTGTTTTTTAAATGGTTTTAAAGTCCTGAAAATTGGGGGAAGTCAAGGGGAATAATGGCTAATTGTATACAATGTGAAGTAGGATGTGAGAGTCATTCATGCCCAATGAAATGAGATTGGAAAACAGACTCATACGGAAAAAATACATTAATCAGATTTTCATGTGGTTCACTCAGTCTCTGTCCCTCTCAAATGTTGCTTGCACAGAATAACTTTCTGATTAATTTGTTGGCCTTGATCTAGAACTCTCCCCATGTTGTAAATCAATTGGTTATCAGGTATCTGAAATCACAAAGTCACTCCAGACAAGATAGAAAACTTAGTTATTATTTACTCGTACTACTGTAGCACCTAGATGTCCCACAGAAATCAAGTCCTCACTGTCACAGGGCTGTGCAAACACATAGTAGGAAACTGTTTTTGTTAATCAATGAGTCCAGAGACAGATGCTTTGCAAAATAAATTGTGGACTGCTTCTGAGCAAACAGATGATGTAGCTCTGGATATCTAAGCTATTTCAATCTAGAGTGTTGAACTCTGTCCTTTGTTGAAAACGTAAATTATCTAAGTAGCTGAATAATGAATGGGAGGTTGTCAAATTAATTTTAAAACATTAAGTTGTTCAAAGAGGAACAAAACGGAGTCAAAGAAGTGATGAACACTGAGTTTGTCTGTACTGAAGAGAATGCTGATTAGGACATTTCAGGGCTTCTGGTGAGGTTACAGAATTGTTATAGCAACAAACCACAGCCACACTCTTTAAGACAGGAAGTGTCTATATTTGGACTAAGGGAAACTTATTTTGATTGGGCAGTCTCAATGAGAGAAAATGTTACCTCTTTTGGACATTTCTTTTCTAGGGAACACTTGGAAATTTCTTCCTTGCTCTGCCACAGACTTCCTTGGGCAAGAGGTTTAGCCTCTATGTGACTAGTTCCCTATCGTAAAATGGGGATAATAGCACTTCCCTATCTCACAGGATAGTTGTAAGGGTGTTGTAAATACAGTAAAGATTGTGAGGCTCTCAAATACAACAATGATGGAGACTATCTAAATACTGAAAATTAAATAGATAGATACTGCAGCTTGGCAGAGTGCTTTATGCAACTTAATTCTAACCACCATGGTCACAACTTCCACCACATATTGGGTCCCAGGCATATACTAATCCTGAAGGATGTTCTGCCTAGACTACATAAAGAGATGGACTCATATGATACCACCAACTCCACAGCTGTGTCCTGAGCAACTCATGGATTTGGGCCATCACTCTACTAACGAACAACAGCCCTCTCTGATAAACGTTGCAACAGCCTAGAAAAAAAGTAGTTTCTCCTTTTTTCAGGCACCCAGTGGAATTCAGCCTTCATGGAAGAAAACTTAAGATGACTGGATGGCAAACTTTTGATAGTCTCCAGTAATGAAGTGTATATCCCCAAGAGAACGATTCAGTGTACTGCCAGGATTTTAAATAAATTGCAATAAATCTGAAGCATGTTAATTTCCTCCCTTCTGAATTTAGTTCCTTTGATTCTTTCCCTTTAACTGGTCCACTATTCAAGGTAATACCTTACTCCAATAATTACTGCATACATGTATTTCTAGCCCCATTTGAAGAAATAATACAACACTATAACTACCTTCCTCTTTTTGCTAAGGTTAAATAGGATATAGATTGATGGACATAGAAAAAGGTTGAAAGGCTTCCAAAAGTGAACTACACATTCTACGTTTCCAAACACTTTACTATCTAAAACCCTGATTCAGCAAGCACGTGCCTAACTTGAAGCGTCTGAGTTATTACTATTTATATCGTAGTAGCACCATTCCTGGGTCAAGACCCCCTTGTGCGAGGCACTGTACAAACGCAGAACAAAAAGATGGTTTCTGCTGCCTAAAAGAGCTTACAATCTAAGTAAGTTATTGCTCTAAAGTTAGACATATACTCAAGTACCTTGTTCAGTCTGGGCCTAAGTTTTGAACAGCAGTTATTAAAAGAAACAGGTCAGGGGAAAACATAATAAGCCTCAAAATTTGTTTTCTTCTCTCCTTATTTAGAGGAGCATATGTGGCATGTGTAATGGGAGTCCCTGTCAAGAGATATCTTTGTGGGAAAAGTTGATTTTGCATTTTGATTTGAACTCAGTTTGATTTGAACTGTCTTGTACTCAGTTTGATTTCCTCTGGCTAGATGTTCCATAATGAGAGCCTCACAGTTGAAACTATTCTGTTTCTGTAGCCGATGGTTCTACTTTCAGCTTTCCAGCTGAAATGCAGCTGTCTTGAAATATCATGGTCTGTCTCATATGTGGCCAATCCTAAACCATTCAGAACTTTATAGGTTAGAGCATGAACTTTGATTTGGTCCTGAAAAGAAATAAGAGCCTGAGCATTCACAAAGAACTGGTGCTGTATTCACAATGAATATGAATTCACAATCAGGTTTCCAGCTACACCAACCTCTTCTTCTGGTCTGGGAAAGATACTCAGACTGTCACAGCTAAATACAAAGTGGACAGAATATGTGTTAATTATTTATGCTAAACAATCTGTTCCACCTTGAATTTAGCTGAGTACCTTTCCCAGATCTGAAAAAGAGTTTAGTGTAGCTCAGAAGCTTATCTTTCTCACCAGCTGTAGCTGGTCCAAAAAAGGGTAATACCTCACCTATTTTTTCTCTCTAGCATCCTGGGACCAACACGACTGCAACACCACTGGTCCAATCCATCTCAGACTTTAAAAATAAATGTTCACGCAAATAAATGATTACACTGTATGAAAAGCTTCAAGAAGGAAGATGCTTTTCATGTGTGGAAGTTATAGGAATAAAAAACCAAAACATACCCACACCCCCTTATAACAAAAGATGAAGTGCCTTACAATCTTAGGGCTGATCCTGCAGTCAAATTACATACTTGTGTTTGCACTGCACCTAGCACAATGTGGTCCTGGTCCATGACTGAGGCTCTGAGGCACTACTACAATATAAATCAATAAATTAAATAAGCAAGGACTGCAGAACGGGGTGTTGTCCTATGGAGTTACTACTGCAATTCCGTAACATTCTGTTAGACATTGTACCAGTATATCTAGTACAAATATGTATATCTACCACTATAATAGACCTTTCTGAGGAGAAAAGTATGGTATGGAGGGAAAGAAGCAAATCAACAATCAAAACCAAATACACAATAATAATATTTAAGAAAAAATCCAAAATGTAAATCAAATCTGTTCATATACAGTAATTTAAGAGGAACAGCAAGCTCTCTAATGATAATCTTTGACAATTTGAAGGGAAATGAAGCAGAATAATTCAGCAACTTAAGACATTATATAATAACTTCAAAGTAATACCATTATGCCTTATAGTTTTGGCTAAGTATTTTCAATTGGGCACCTTGGGATAAATTGTGTATGCAGCATGAACCAGAGCCCAGGAAAAAAAAAGTGCTTTATACCATAAAAGAATAACTTGTATTATGTCAATGAATTTAATGAGCTATGACTCCAAATCTCCTATAGGGAATAGCTCTAGTTTATTGTTTATCCACAGTTCTGTCTAAGCTTCTCTCTGAATGCTTTACACAAACACCATCATTCAGGTGGAAGAGAAATATACATGGTTGAAATGCCAACTGTGTTTCCTTTACAAAAATAATAGGCTCCCAGCCAAATGTAATTATTCAAATATTGGCTCTGCGTTAAGCCTTGTGTAAGTAAATTATCAGCTTATATATATACACACTTGACTTTACACAATTAAGTCCCCTTTGAATACACAATTTTCTGAAACGTAATTACCATACTTATTGCTACTGAGATTAAAAAGGGAATATACAGAAAAGTGCAACATTGTTGTGTCTTCAAGTAAAAATTTTCCAGAAATAGATTAGCAGCACACAGTCTTTATCTTATAAAATAGAATCATGTTATTTTACATTTGGAAATGGTAGGGCTTTTCTTCCTGAAATATCCCAAAATTGTTATTTATTATTTGTATAACAATAGCAACTTGGAGCTCCAGTCATGAACGAGAACCCCACTGTGCTATATTATGTACAAACACAGAACAAAGAGCTTACATCTATGTGTTTCCTCTGTAACTAGTTTTTCAAGTACAAAAAAGGTTGTTACGAGGAGGAGGGGAAAATATTGTTCTCCTTAACCTTAAAAGATAGGATAAGAAGAAATAGGCTTAAATTGCAGCAAGGGTAGTTTAGGTTGGACATTAGGAAAAGCTTCCTAACTGTCAGGATAGTTAAGCACTGGAAATAAATTGCCTAGGGACTTGTGGATCTCCATCACTGGAGATTTTTAAGAGCAGGTTAGACAAACACCTGTCAGGGATGGTCTAGATAATGCTTGGTTCTGCCATATGTGCAAGGGACTGAACTAGATGACCTCTCAAGGTCCTGTCCAGTCCTGTAATTCTATGATTCTGTGAAAAGGCATGGATCTTGCTAAGAACTGCTTTGACTGTGCATGTAAACTACTTAAATTGCCTTATGACTCTCTAGGACCTGATTAGTTTTCCAACTATTAATTAATGAATTAATAAATAATTAATGAATTAATTAATGAATTTATTCTCATATCATCATAGAAACATAGAAACATAGGTCAGAAGGGACCAATATGATCATCTAGTCTGACCTCCTGCACAAGGCAGGCCACAAAACCCTACCCATACACATTTATAACAACCCCATGACTGAGTTATTGAAATCCTCAAAAGTGAGATTTGAAGACCTCAAGCTGCAGGGAATACACCAGCAAGCGACGCATGCCCCATGCTGCAGAGGAAGGCGAAAAACCTCCGGGGCCCCTGCCAATCTGCCCCGGAGGAAAATTCCTTCCCGACCCCAAATATGGCGATCAGCTAAACCCTGAGCATGTGGGCAAGACTCACCAGCCAGCACCCAAAAGAGAATTCTCTGCAGTAACTCAGTTCCCACCCCATCTAACATTCCCACTCCCACATCCATCCGAGATACAAAATTACTGCTGCCTCATCTGTAAAATGGGGGAACTGAGACACAGAGAGAATAAGGGCTTATCTACACATAGGGAAATGTGCACTACAGAAGTGTGATTTCTAAAGTGCTCTAGCCTGTTGCATATTTATTGGTCTATGTAGACCCCGCCGGTGTGCACTCAGAGTCCCCTGGTACACTTAAATATAGTATATTTGAAGCATACTATGTTAAAGCATAGTAGGGAACTTTTAGTATGTACCAGCAGGGGTATATATATCAATTAACATGCAACACAGCGTGCTTTACAAATTATATCACCACAGTGCACACTGCCAGATTGTGTAGACAAGCCCTATGTGATTTGCCCAAGGTCACATGGGAAGTCTGTGACAGTGCTAGGAAATGAGTACAGGTGTCATGAGTCGCATTCCAGTAGTTTAACCATATGACTATCCTTTCTCTCCTGCACCAACTACAGATAGCACCGCTGCAATGCAAACACCACTGTGGTAGAGGAGGCAACCAACTGGTACGCAACACAAACACACAACAGTGAGTATAAAGGGAAATTTTAGTCAAGAACAAACCTCTTCTGTTAGAAAAGTGTCCAAAGGATCATTAATGTCCAGGCAATATAGACATCTTGGTTTTTAAAACATCATGTCCTAACTTTAAAATAAAACTGAAAAGGAATGGAATTATATTTTTACATTTCTTACTTGCTTTATTACAGTAGTATGTCTCTGAATTTCAAAGCAAGAGTCCTGCCTCAATGACTCATTTTAGGCCTTAATATTTAGTCCTACTTTAAAAATCAATATCTTCTATATATATCTTCCATGAGCAAATTCAGTGTTAACATGAAATGCTTTTAACATCCTCTAGATATAGCATTTACCATATTCTCACTGTTATATCATGACCCCTATTCTGTGTCAGCTGGAAGGGAAATCATGTTGGTAGAAGCTTTGATATCATTGATTACTACTTGTAAGTGTGATCATTGGTTCCTGGAGGCAGAAGTCAACAAAAGAGATGACAGACATTTGGCAACACTGAAAAGTCAGGAGCACAGGAAGGCTGTAAAGTGGATGCTAGAATTTGATGTAGAATTTAAGTGTTTGCTGTTTGTGAAAGAAAAAATAAGAAGTTAAAGTTGCAATGTTTTGGACATTAATCAAGAAGATTTCAAAGAGATCCAGAGACCAGCTGGAGATGAGGACTTTGAAATCCCTTCAGATGCCAATAACTTCAAAAAAAACAAAAAACAAACAAACAAAAAAAAAGACCATTTTCACAGGACAGTGACATGGTCTAAGCACATAGGCATGTCTTAGGCAATTTGCGAATCCCTGTTCTCAAATATATGAGAGGGTATTTTAGTTGGCAGAAGCAGGTAAACGCAAATCAAAAAATGAGAAAGATTCAGTGGCAAATGAACTTTCGCAGCTTTATCATCATCATTTATTCATACTGCGGTAGCACCTAGAGCCTCAAAAGGCAGGGCATTGCACAAACACATAACGAGGAAACAGTCTGTGCCCTAAAGAGTAGTGTTAACTCAGTGTTTCCTCCCTGGAAAGAAGTGCTGGTGAATTTTTCCTGAGCACAGAAAGCTGGCAGCCACTTTTCTTGACTCCTTGTTGATGTACCATGAGCGTTCTTCTCAGAGATGTCGCTGAGAGAAGGAAACAGTGGAGGTAGCCTTTCTGGCCTACCTGAGGTGGCCAGTAGTTCCTCTTCATTCCCACAGCAGAGCTCCTGTGGGCATAGCAGGAATTTGGCCCTGGTCCTCCATCAGCACCATGAGGACAGCACAATAGAGACACCCTGCACACCCAGATTTAGCTAGGCCCGAGCCCAATTTGCTCTGTTTTAATATAATGCCAGTAAAATCTTTTTTTTTTTTTTTTGAGTAAATTATATAGCTAGATCTTCAAAAGGCATCAGATACCATGGCAATAGGCATCGTCTAAAAACCAAAACAGGCTAGATTGACAGCTCATTATGAACATACCTGTTGGTTTAATGTGTCTTGAAAACACTTCTTCAAATAATGATCTCTGTCTAAATTGAGCCACACTGTTCTATGGTGATCTGAATTTTAGCTGGTAAATGCACAGGATACACAGGGCCTAATCCAAAACCCACTGAAGTAATTTAATTCTGTGAGCTTTGCAACAGACCATAACAAACCAAAAAGTTTTCCATGTACTTTTAAACTGCCTTTGTGATTTTGTTTGTTTGACCATTCAAAATTCTTTAGGAAAAGTTTTAAAATATTGACACTGGATGTTAAAAAATGTGAAATGAAACAATCCGAGAAGAATGTAGGCTAATGAAATTACTTTTGTAAGAAAAAATATACTGAAAATTCCCCAAAGTTCATGCTTGACTTTCAACTCAACACTTGGGTCCTGTTCATGTACAGATTTACACGTCTTTAGCTTTATGCATGGTGAACAGACATAGTGAAGTCAAAATGAGCTGTGAAAAACTAGTACATGATTAAGTCTTTCTAGAACTGGTGCCTTAACTGTGTATTCTTCCTGCTTTTCTAGACTCCAATGCAAGGAGGTAGTCTCCCTAGTTCAAATGAAATATGAACTATCCATAGTGGGATTCCTTTCTCTGGCAAGTACTTTGATGCACAATTAACCTGGAAAGGATTTGTCCCATGTCACATTCCCTTCATGGCAAAATTTATTTAAGATAAATTAGTAGTAGGGTCCTTATGATTTTTCCTTCAAAGCAACCAAAAATATAGATAATTAATGAAAACAATAGATAATTTAATTATACATAGTTTTCATTGGGAGGAGGGAAGGGGAATAAACGTACAAGAGGAAAATGTACAAAGTTACTCTTTCTTCCAATCAGCTCAGGGTGTAACCTTGTGACCCTCCATCTCAGATGCTCTGGCTTTAGCTGTAAAGACAGGATTTAGATTCCAAAAGCAATGACTTTTCTCATATTGAGCATTCAGAGTATGTAGCTTTTTTCGGCTTTTGGGATTGTTACTGTACAATATTTTTAAAAAACCAACAACTCTTGTCTGAGATTCAGGCTTTATCTTCTGAGCACTCTACAGAGGCTTTGGAGAATCCACCGTAGCCCCCTTGTATTAAATTTTAGCACCTCAAGAGCCCTGATGCCAGACAGATTAAAGGACAGAGAAATTATAGCCTCAAGAATCCTAGAGGTTCCAAAAAGGCATTTCAATGCTTTTGACTGCATTAACTCAAATGACAATACGAGGATAGGATGTCAAATTTTAAAGTGTGTGTTGAGGATTTGGGGGGATTAAAATGATCTGGTCTCCAAACAATTTAGTTTTAATTCTTAAAATGAAATGCTAAAACAATTACCTTGTGATTGAAAGGTCTTAATGAATTTCGTTGTGAGCCTAGAAAGCTTCCCACAAGCCCCATAGGTATTTCAACAATAAGAGCAACAACAATAAAAAAAATTATTACTAATACTCAGATCTCAAAGCATTTAAAAACATTAATGAATGTAAGGTCACAACATCCCTGCGAGGTGAGTGTCATCATACCCATTTTATAGATTGGGAATCTGAGGTAGAGAGCAAGATGGGGTTTTAAACTGCAAGGTGTTGAGAGCACTTCATACACTTTGTAAGATCAGGTGCTAAATCATATACCCAGCCTCCGACTGGATGTTTGATATAGAGATGAGAATAGAACCAGCTAATTAGGGAACTGAAACATGTCATGTGACTACATACATAACAACAAAACAGCACAATTTTCAAAGACACAGAAATTGCTCACAACCTAGTGGCAGACCAAGAATTATTCTCACCAATTGTTTGGTGAATATTGTAGCATAATGAATTCATCCAGCAAAGCTGGTAAATTCAAGAACAGAAAAATATTTAAATATTGATGAATACATCAATATATTGATGAAATATTTCATCAGCTATTTGTTATAAACTATTTGCTCAGCCCCCATTCAAGTCAAAATAATGAATGTCTCCGTCTCCAATGCGTTTGAAAAAGCCATTCTGTTTTTATAAAATATTATTTTTTTAAATGTACATATGGGATATAAACAAAAGCGTGTTATTATCATGAAAACTATTAGTGATTCAGTCATTCAAACTGCAGCTCTTCAGAGTCTGATATGGAGAGCTACATATCTTAGCTTGTCAAATGTTAGACCAGCTGCTAGGCCATCCGAACATGAATCTGAACAACTTCCCATTAACATATAGCTCTGTAAATAATCTTAATGGCAGTAGGCACAAAGGAAAAATGTAGTCTTTGCTTAAATAGAAAAAGATTAACGTAATCTGGATTATATTTTTTAGCATTTATTATTGGAGGAAATTGTTACCATTGATGCTAAAGATTATATTCTCATCTTGATGCATGCATGTAAAAGACTTACTAACACTGACCTCAATTGAGAAAAACACTCAAGCTTGTATTTAAATCTGTCCCTATTCCGGAAGCTGTAGCACATGCTTAACTTTAAGCATGTGAGTAGTCCCTCTGATTTTAATGGGACTCCTTCAGCTTTAATTTATAGCTGCTCATCCCTGCCTAGAATGGATTTATCTGCTCTATAGTGATGAGTAAGGATTCAGTGTAAATGCTTCTCTGGATGCCACAAGGCTGATCCCGTGCTAGGCTGCTCCTGACATCAATTTAAATCTTCAGCACCGGGTTATGGGCTTTAGCCATACAAACAATCGGAGCATTTTATCTTACTGATAAATTCATTGGAGAATAAACATCTGGGAAAATAAACAGCTACGGCAGGTTCTACAAATTATTTTGACATGCATCTGTTGGCAAAGTATACACGGGTCTTTTTTTTTTTTTTTTTTTGATGTGCAGATTTCTCAGGCAAATGTATTCAACCTCGAATCATAGGAGACAATATTTCTGTGTTATTCCCAAAAAAGAGAGGTATAGGGGTTAATCTAACAGCGAATATCAGATTGAGATTTGAGAATTCATAGCCATTAATGAAACTTCATAATGTAATTGTGAGTATTGGTGAATAACAATGAGAAAATCAGATTAAAAAAAGCACCACTTAAGAGTGCTAGATGCTATCTCAATGAATGTGAGCCTCAGACATTCTACTAGCAAGCCTAATTTTGTCCTTTGATGCTATACAATATCTCATTTGCCTTCAGTGGGCCATTCTCATATGCAGGGCCCGCATTTTACCTTAATTAGTGCTTCTTGTCCTATTTGATGAGTTACACAATTACAGAGGTTTACAGTGCAAACACTCAATATAACTTTGTACCATGGGCTACAGAAGTTATAAGTGAACATGCAGTATTTTATAAAGTCTAAACACTAAAACACATTATTATTAACATAACATCTGATCTCTATTTTGACAATGCTAACACACAGGTAAAGACGACTGGTTTCCAGTTTTTCATTTGTCAATGTTCAGTAGGAGCTGAGTCCTTGGGCATGACCAGGTCTGCCAGTGTCACACCTTCCTCTATGGTTTTCTTACCAGGTTTGCTACAAAACCAAAATTGGTCAACTGTCTGTTTTTTCTGCTTCAGTTGCAGGTAAAGTCTCATGCTCTCACAAGATTTTTATCATCCAACTGTTTTTTGGAATCAGACCATAACCCAAAACTTTGATACAAGATAAATCAAAACCCAAATTAAAAAAACAACAACAAACCACCCCTTGGATCATCTCAACTTCAAATGTGTATTTCTAAATCTGCAGAATATCAGTTTAGCAATTCCTATCTATGCGCTAGAGAACAGGAATTAAGTCTTCTGCTTTTCCAGTAATTGTAGTTCCTGGACAAGGTCTGCCAAAAAAAAACTAGGGACCTTTAAATCAAAGGGAATGGGTTCTTCAAGCTCTATCAGAAATAAGCACATGGTTTTCCCAGTGGATCCATACTGGAGTAACAAAGGAAACCATCAGTGCTGGTCAAATTATTTGAGCCAAACAATATCGATCAGGAATTTAGCCCTGTTTTAAAGTGAATTATATTTTGCAAACCAATCCTGAATTACATTAATACATTTGTTCTTCCTGAGTAGTCACAAATCTTGCTGTTTTATGACCTTTAGAATGACTATTCCAAAATAACAGCATAAGAAGCATCTTTCACTCTGTATACATCAGGTCGGGTTTGGCCCCATCTTTGATTCAGATGCTGAATGCTGTTGTACCTATCTCAGTGGAATGAGTAATCTCGCGCAACTAAGGAATTTAAAAAAAAAACATGAGAAATCAGAAATAGTAAAAATCCAATAAGATTTTATGGGATATTATGTTCAATATTCCTTTGTCCTTGGTATAGGTCTCATGGGATGCCACCTTGCAAACCCCATGGCAGGTCTGCTCCCTATGCTTGCATGATTTGTTAGGAGGTGTGCAAATATAACTGAAATAGTGGCACACATTAAGAACATGCTTAAAGATACCTTTTTTGTATCTTGCTGAAATCTTCATGTAAAGCCCTGCCATCACCGAATGTTAAAAATATTCCCCACCTCCCAAAATCCTTTTTGGATGCTATTTTAAAATTCTTTGCATGGAAAAGGGGAGAGTGAAGTGAAGGGAAATCTGCTATAGTAACAACCCCACTCTATTTGTGTCTTTGGTGAGCTTCCTTCCTCAATACAGCCTCACTCCATATTCGGAAGCTCTTTCCATGTTGCTTTGTTCTACATAGGTTTGGTTCATGAGACACATGTTAAAGCTAATTAATAGGTGGGATGGCACAGTGGGACTTTTTAAAAGGCACTGCTAATGATGTGCTGCCTTTACTCCCCTTCATCTGTCATGATTTGGCTTGGATTAGGATTTACATTTGTACTGTATCATTTGTATTCTCCACACTACACTATGAATATTAATATAACATACTTAAATATCATGGGCATTTGTAGTCCTATAAAAAGAAAATGAATTTTGATTTTTTTATTTTAAATTCCAGACAGGATGGAATTGTTCCATGGTAGAAAATGCATTTCATAGACTATGTCTGAGCATGGGAAATTAATTATGAATAGAATAGGCCTGTAACAGACCCTTTAATTCTCACTGTAGAGAGGTGGACATCCGGGTTCACATCTCTCTCCACTTCAAACCTCTCTGGACCACTACATATCCAGAGGAAAGATGGTATAATTACATTCTGCCAGACGCATCAGTCTCCATTCACAGTAGGCAACATCTGTGTGCCAAGCAATTGACAAATCAACTCATTCTGCTTAAACTTGCTTCAAGTCTTACTTGGGTTAGGCTCAGTAATGACTCAACTGATTAAAAAAATTAAAATAAGCTTCTGCCTAGATACCACGGAAACACTGAAAAATTTGGGGGGCAATTTAACTAACAAAGAGCTTTGCTTCTTTTCATAACTTAGAGAGTGAAATAACATAACAATTCTTCAATGCTTAAATTCCTGCATACCATCCCAGAAAAGCATCCTTCATCCCCTCCAACCTAGATATTTTTATTTTACAAAACATACAATAGCTTTAATGAAGCAAGAAGCTATGTATTATTTACGTATTGAGAGAGCTTTTTAAAACACAGCTCTGCAAAGTTTTAGAAATATAAGTGCAACTAAAAAAACCACAAGAAACATTCAGGAACAGACCTGCAAAAGAACTCAGAGCTCAGGCTGCTGGGAAAATTTTCCCCAACTTTTTTTTTTAAATGGAAAAGTTTTGTGCTCCATTTTTCACCAGAAAACTGAAAGCTCAAAGCCACACAAGTTTTGATTTTTGGTTTTTAGTTTTCATCAAAAAAACTAAAAATTGTTTACACTTAAAACATAAGCAGTTTTTTCTCTATCATCATCAAAATTGTCTATGGAAAGGAGAACTTTCTCCGTAACTCTACTAAGCACTTTTTGGGACCACACACACACACACACACACGGAGCAGCAGCGTACTGAACACTTTTGAAAATGTAGCCATTTTTTGGTAGGTGTCTACACAGCAATTAAACTTTTCTGGAAATCTGAGATTACCGATGGATTCTGAGTAATCTGGCCCAGAAGGACCATTTCTTTGTTTTGTGTTTGTACAGCACCTAGCTCAATGGGGTCATTTGTCCATGATTGGGGTCCTAGGCACTATGGTAATACAAATAATAAATAATAATAGTCAACCTAGTGCTAACAGTAATACACCTATTACCCACCTTACACCACTCAACCCATCCACCCAGAAAAAGTAAATAGGTTTTGCAGTGCAATCAATGGGAGTGTGAACTGAGATCTCTCAATTGAGGAAGTTTGTCCCAAACACAACTCATCTGGGCCCTGTAACTCTAGTGTCCAGCTGATCTCAAAAGAGCAGGAAAGAGACTGAAAAAACACGCAGCAAGATATAAAACACAGGTGGGAAGAAGAGGATGCAATATAGAGAAGCCTGAATTGAGAAATCTGAAAGAAGGTGAGATGTGAAATATAAATATCTGAGCAAGTAATAAAAAATTCTGTTAATACGTATCCTAAGATCGCATTTTGGTTTACCCATTTCGTTGTTCGGGGTGGACTGGAAAATAACTATTTGGGAAACATTTTTTTATTTGCATTTAACTTTACATTTACATTTTCTGCCAGTTTCTTTCCAGCACTGATTGTGTCTTAATTCTTTAGTCCCAAAATGCAATTTTAAGTAATTAAAATGAATAAGATAAATGAATCCAAATATTGACAAACCACCAGTAATGCTCCTGAAATATAAATGTTGATTTTGTGCAATGAGAAATGATAACTAGTTGGAATTTACAAGCAATTTCAGACACCAATATGCAGGGAGGATGAAATTGAAAGTAATCTATTTTTATGTATTTGGAAATGCCTTCCATTTCTGACTGGTTGTGTGCATTTCGAGATATACAGTAAGTAATGTATCTCTTCCGCTGCTATCTTAGTGTTCTGACTTAAGGAAGAGACGCGTCACAGACAGGAAACTGTGTATGCTGTAAATGTGGTTCTAAGAAATTTGCCTTTCCTGATGGAGTGTATGTTGCAAATTTAGAGTGTTGGGAGAATCTGCTCTCCTTTTGCAGCCTGCTCTGACTTTGGTATTTTCAGGTGGCTACCCTAGGCACGGATGGGTCACACTTATAAAGAAGATCCTTCAGGGCAGATTACAGCTGCCTTTCATGGATGTGCAAGAGGGACAAAATGTAAGAAGTCAATATGCTTATGCAGCTCTGTGCAAGCCAGATAAAATTCAACTGGGAAGAGGAGGGACTGTTCCAACTTGCAATGCTGGTGGGGATAGTCCCCTTCAAAGAATACAGTGACCATGACTGCAACCCATTCAGAAGTGATCTGTCACATAGGGAATGCGTGCAACATCCTTTCATGGCAGATCACCCATTCCAGCAGGGGCAACCCATGAAACCTCAGGATGAATTCTTTCCAAGACAGCTAGAGTACCTCTGAAGGTCTTCTGCTACAATATGGTCTCTCTATACATACAGTGCAACCTATGACATAAAGCTGCAATCTGTCTTATCTGCCGTGTTTGCCTTTGTATGCATCATGTTTGTTCATGCTAGTGGACAACACACAAAAGCTACCAGAGGATGGTATTTTGCAGCAATCAAGCTGATGAAAGCAGCAAAACCAAAAATCATTGTGTAAAGAAGGGACAAATCCAGCACAGAAACAAACTTTCAAATTCTAGGCGGGCACAGTGGAAAGGAAAAAGCTCTATGAAATACCTGGCAGTGTCCCTCTAAATAGCTTAGCCAAAACTTTGCTAGTAGTGTATTGGATTCATATAATAGAAAAACAAGGATAACTGTAGCTCTCTGTATTTATAGCATCTGTCATTTGTATAATATTGATTTCATGCTAGAGTAATGGGTGAAAGATTTTCACTTCAGACACACTATGAGAATGTTTTGCATTTGTACATAACATTTTCAAACAGCCTGTTTGTAGATTTGCCAAGGACAGGGCTGTGGAACTAGATCATTCTCTAGACCATCATCATCATTTGGGGCCTAAATGATTTTCTAAGCAAAGAACAACAAAATTGCTGAATTGTAATGGCTGTTGTTAAATATAAATTCATGTATAAATTCTCTGAACCCAGCAAAAAGTCATTACATTTAGATGAAGGAGAGCTGGGATGCTGAGTGGATTCAAAGCCTTTATGTAATGAGGATGCAATAGAGAGTGAGTGCTTCAAGGAGGGATTTTTGTTTTTATTTTTTTATTTAATTTTGGTGGTTGTGGAAGATGTTTGGATATGGAACACACCAGACAACAGGACTGGAATAGTCTCCATGGACTCTTAGGTGACTCTCCTAAGGGGTAGAGGAGGATGGAAGGATCCACATAGAAGTAGATTGCCCAGCCTTGTCTGCACTGATCCTTTGGCTGCCCATGTGCCATCTCCACCTGTTCCTGTGTGCTGTTGCACACAAAGCCGTGGGAACCATGGAGGCGAGACAAACCCTTCATGGCACCACGGAGTCCTGTCTTCCCTCTGAGCTGTGGAAATGTAGCAGTTCTGCTGCCTGGAGAGTCACTGTGGCTGCAGAGGCACGATTTCTACATCTGTGTTTCAATGTTGGTCTCTATATTGTTTTATTAGCCTATTGTTTGCCTTGTTAGTGTACAGTCAGGTTAGATTCCCAAAGCCTATCCTGCCTTTAGTCTCCGAGGGCAGAGAAATGATTGGCATTCTCTGGGAAAATGAAGAATGGAAAGTGTTCATCCGTGGTAGCAGAAGCCAACTGAAGCCAAAAAGAGGAAATGTGAAGGAACCACGGATGCTATTGCTCAAAATAGAACTGTGATGCGGAGCCACGTTTGCTCCCAAGTAAGATATCAGATGATCCCTCTCTGGGGCTGCCCTGATAATAGGTATCTGCCTACTACTTAAGGAGCATAAACACTGCTTTTAAAGACTTGGTCAGAGCAAGACAGATTAACCCCCAACAAGGAGTCAAACCCCAGAAAAAGAAAGTTCCTCTAGGAAGATACCTTTTGCACATGCAGAAGCAGTGTCATAGATTCGCTGTGGAACACTGTGATCTAGTGGCTCTCAACTTTTCCAGACTACTGTACTGCACCTTCAGCAGTCTGATTTGTCTTGCATTCACCCAAATTTCGCCTCACTCAAGAAGTGCTTGCTTACAAAATCAGGCATAAAAATACAAAAGCGTCTGTAGCGGGGGGGGCGTGGCCTCCCTCAGAGACGGATAGAGAGGGACAGCCTAACCCCTGGTGGGCGGAGCCAGGACACACATGCCTGCCCTGCTAGAAGCAGAGTGGTGGGACAGGATGTATAAAAGACGACATCTCTAGCTCAGTTGGACTGCAGCTGCCAGAGGAGAAAGACGTCTCTCCCCTGTTGCTGGTGCCCAAACCTGCCTGCCCCCCTGGGACCCGGAGGGGCTGCGCACAGCCTGTGACCTGGAGGGGCTGCTGGAGCTGCCTGAGATAATGAGGGCCTGTTGGGGTTACCACTTGCCGTTTACCCCAGGGAAATTGACCATGACCCTGAGGCCCAGGTACTCCAGAGAAGTGGGGGTAGGAAGGAGCCCAGGGGAACCAGCCAATTGTCCGGTTGTGTTGTGGCCTGAAGCCGTGAGAGTGAGTTTTGTCTGGAGCCCCGCTGACCAGTGGTGGAACACAATGCCCTGGGCTGGGACATCCCTCTCCCACCTTGCAACCCCACCCCTGGGGTGGCAGCCTCCCCTCTGCCTGTGAGCCCTTGACTTTGCCAGTGCATACCCACCCCTTGAGAGCTCTCCACTTGTCTGGTGCTCTCCTCCCAGCTTGTGAACCCATAGAGTGGTGGTGCTCGACACCGCCTCGGTTGTGACTGATTGACTACCCGCCTGGTCTGAGGACCTGTGGCCATTGACTTCTTACGTGCTCTGTCCCCTGCCTGAGGGGCCAGAGCCCCCGAATGTTAATTTCCACGCTGAGAAGTCTTAGTGCCCACAGGCACACTATAGCGAGGGGGCATGGCCTCCCTTCCAGATGGACAGAGAGGTACGGCCTAACCCCTTACAGTGTCCCAGCACACTATTTCTGAAAAACTGCTTACTTTCTCATTTTTAAAATATAATTATAAATTAAATCAACTGGAATATAAATATTGTACTTACTGTTCAGTGTAGGGTATATAAAGCAGTATAAACAAGTCATTGTCTGTACGAAATTTTAGATTGTACTGACTTTGCTAATGCTTTTTATGCAGCCTGTTGTAAAACTAAGCAAATATCTAGATGAACTGATGTTCCCCCAGAAGACCTCTGCGTACCCCAAGGGTACGCATACCCCGGGCTGAGAACCACTGATTTGGGGGAATGTACCCTTGAACTGCAGGAGCTGAGGCAAAGTGCTACCATTTTACACTCACTTTGCAGAGATGCAAATGGCTATTACAAACAGCTGTTACGCAAAGGAGAATCCGGTCCATAATCCTTGAATCTTCCAGATAATCATTGCAGGGCCCAATTCAGCAGTCCATCCCTATTCAGAAAAGCTTTTAAACACCTATTTAACTATAAGCACATGCCACTGATAGGTTAAGCATACATTTAAATGATTTGCTGGAGTGATGACCTAATACACTCCAGACTATACAGTGCATATTTCAGTAGAGGGTACCAAGGCAGTAAAATGACTTTTTTCTGATACTGATTTTATGAGAACTTCACTGCATTTGGGTCTATGTTTTGTTCCAGATGGATATTGTAGTCCGATCTGTATTGGAGCATTAGTCTATTATTTGAAGAAGTATTCACCTGAGCTCTGTTGTGTGTAACACAGGTACTATAAACAACAGGTCAGCATGGTGAGGAAGAAGGACAAAGATGGAGTTAAAATACTTTCCCACTTTCCCAATCCCAGGCTTGCTAGTAATAATCCAGTCCCCAGTAATCCAGGTCAGTCTCCAGCATAAATCTCCAGTGGCTTTTGAATGTGCCATTAGGATATAAACACGTGTGGCTTAGCCAAAGGTGAGATAAGTAGCCATGAGGTGAATGGCAGGAGGGATCAGGATATGTACTCTGTACAAGTGTGAGGCTATTGGGAGTTTGGTTTTGGGTCCATTATGTAGCCATCTTGTGCCATGAAATTTGGAACTGAATGTGAACATTCCCGAAGTTTGGAGAGTTTGGGATCAATGTTTCCTATTCTGGTCCCTCTTCAGTAGTGTGACAAGTGGGACTGAAATACCAAAATCAGTATCTAAGACCAACGGGCTCAGTTTGCACCACTTACTCCAATGGGAGTTTTGGTATTGACCTCGCTGGGTACAGGATAGAGCCCACAGATTTCAGTCCCTGCAGAGTCTATCATTCTGTGTAATCTAAATCTAATTTATCTGTCTAATGTATTTCTGCAGAACCTGTCATTTTATCCTTCCAAAATAGGTAAATCAAGGTCATGCAGCTTACAACACAAATGTGGAGAAACATATTTCAGATGAAACTTTAAAAACGGAGTTCCTGGACTTCAAAGTTTGTCAGTTTCTCCAAGAGAAGCTGTTTGCACAAGTGGCCTTGGCCAAAGTCTCCCCTTTCCCCATTGTTTTCTGGTTGCTATCATCCACTTCAGAGGTAGCTGAATTTCAGTAGGGGAGAGAGGGCCAGACTATAAAGTCTGAATCTCTGTTGCCTTGCACCTTGTGTAGTAATTACTGTCTGTGCAAAGTGGGTGTAAAACAGTACCAGCCTGAGTGGCTTAACTTGGCACACTGTAAGTGACTAGACATGGTGAATCCAACAAATAGTTTGTAATGTGTATGGCAATTTAGATTCTAAGTATTTCAGGGCAGGTACCTTGTTTCCTTATTTGTCTGTGAAGCACCCAGATAATAAATAATCATCTGAAATTCCTGACTCATGCCCATCTTCACAAAAAATGTGAGAGATCACTGCTGACACTGGTTCAGAGCAGAGTGACTAAAGAGAAAAAAAATGAAGATTCCAGGATAACACTTTAGCTGAGTTCAGTTCTATAGCATTATATAATTCACCAAGATTTTTACTGTTTCTGCATTTCTCCCCCAGGAGCTAATACGTGAAGTCAATGAAAATGGCAAATTCAGTTTCACTGACATATCACAACAGCTGTTAAGGACCATTAAAATGTCAGGGTAAGTTCCATTACAACGTCAGTGGACTTATTCTTTTTTTCTCCTTTCTATTTGAAAAGTCATTTCAAATAAAACTTTCCCTAAAAATCTGATCCATTTTGGACTCTTGCTATATCTGGCCCTTTTTGCTGGTGCAATTCAAAAACTTTTACTTATAAACAAAGACGTTTTCCCCCAAGCCTTGAGAAATAATTGGTCAATTCACACGGCAGCTAGAAAAAATGGGGAAAATAACTTATCCCAACAAATCAGTTGCTAAGGCCCTGATCCACACTGAAGCCTCATTAAGGTAAACGTAAGCACAGAGGAACCACCTATGTGGAACACATCAGTGCCTCAGTGCCAAGTTGTGTGTCTCACTCGTGCCAGATCAGTGAGTAAATCACAAGGAATTCTGCATGTGGAAGGTGAGTTCAAATACCTTTGTGATGTCTTTCATTTTAAAACAGAAGCAATTGCAAAAAGAAGTGTCTTACCCTTTTAAGGCTCAGAAGATTTGCTTCAGCTCAGTCCTCAAATAATACAAAATGGACCCATCCCCAGTCTTTATCATCCAGATGCCTAATTCAGGCTTATATTGTATCATGAGCGCGCACGCGCACACACACGCACGCCACTATTGTATAATATACCGTATATACACAAATACAACTGTAACCTTGTACATACCTAAACAGTACACACACATACGCACACATGCGCTCCCTTATGGAATCAGCTGCCTGCTGCAAACAAGGCTCATTACTGGTCCTGAAGGGAGCATCTTCAAACATAACCATCCCATTCAGTGGAGTACATGTACGATTGGCTTTGACCCCATCCTCACCAGGACTCATGCAGGTAGCCTACTTCCCATCAAAACTGTCCGTTATTAGGAATATCACACTCTGAAAGTTTGTGTGTCAGCCTCAGTAAGCCTCATGGAGTCTCAGCTTGTCAAACCTTTGCAGTTATCTTTCACAGGGCGGTTATCATTCCGGCTAATCCCTGGCTCTGGGTTAGGAAGGAGAGTCTAGATACAATGTACTGTACTATTATCTGTTTTACAGGAGCACTTAGAGGCCCCAACTGAAATCATGGTCCCACGATGCCAGGCTAGGCATTATACAGAAATATAGTAAGAAACAACCCCTGCCCAAAGAGGTTACAATCTAAATAACCAAGTCAGGTAAAGGGTAGAAGGAAAGGAAGTAATATTATCCTCACTTTACCGAAGGAGAACCCAGGCACAGCGAGAGCAAGGCCCCAATCCACCAAACACATAAGTAAGGCCTAAGTGTCCCAGCCAAATCACACAGGAAATCTGCCTCCCAGCTGGGAATAGAATGCAGCTCTCCTGAGTGCAGGACCTTAACCACAAAACTGCACTTCCTTGTGTAATGGAATGTGTGAAGGCTCCTCAAATAACATGAACCCCAAAAGGTTTGAAATCTGCTCCTAACTTTCAACCTACAACATGCAAGTGGAGTTTGGAATTAAGCAAAACACATTCATCCATCCCTCTTTCGATGTTATTTTCTACTCTTGCTATGAAAAGCAATTTATTCAGCTCTCCAGGGAGCCATACAAAGCGTGCCCTCTCCACTGGCCCCACACTTCTCCAGAGTGCACAACCACATTATTTTCTTCTCATTTTTTATTTTCCTTGACAGGTTCTTTTAAAATGTCTAGCAAGACAATAAATAAAAGCAGGATGTGCAAAGAAATAGGGGTTAACCAGCCCCATCCCTCAGGTAAGCCCATATATTTAAACAAAACGAGGCATGATGTTCCCTCAGGGAGGACTCCATAATAAAGGACGCCGTTGCTTGCATATCGATACACAAGATGGGTAAGTGTGGTTCATGCATTCCAAGCCGTACAGTCGTAATAAGATAAATGCATGTCTGTATCAATAATCTTCTAGCAATGTATCTGAAAAATCTAGTTTAATAATGTGTGCTGCTTTTCATCCAAGGATCTCAAAGTGTTTTACACATATTAATTAATTATATCTCATAAACAACCCTGTAAGGCAGATAAGTATTACTATCCCCATTTTACAGATGAGTAAAGTGAGGAACAGAAATTTTAATTTACTTCTCCAAGATCACAGAATTGGTCAATGACAGAGTCAGGAACACAGCCCAAGAATCCTCATCTCTTATCCCCCTGCCCTAACCAATAAAGAATGTTCCTTCTCTAGCTTCAGGAGATCTATTCCTTTATAAAAACTAATATATAGATAGGAGGAGGAGGGAAAAATTGCTCCTTCCTCAAAGAAGATAAGTGAGGTGCTTCCTGAATTAATGGAGCCATGAATAACAAGAATTTTTGATACATCTGTTAGGCCTTGTCTTCGCTATGAAAAAGAGATCACTCGAAGTAACTAACGCAAGGTAAAATCCTACAAAAGCTAGGCAATGTATAGTTAGCAGGTCAAGTTAAAGACTAGAGGAGAGCCTACTTTATAACTCAAGCTGCTAACTTGTGTGAAAACTACAAGGAACTTCACTAAGATTGTACCTGGAGTTAACATCTCTTTTTCGTAGTGAAGACAAGCCTCAGAGGATGAACAGCAGAAAGGGAAAGGCTGAGGAAATGCTGCGATTCCAATAGAGAGGAGGGAAGCAGGGGCTGTAGCATATAATGGAGAAGTATTTCAACCAGACAAAATATGCCTTCATTTCATTTCCATCTACTGATACTGGTCACAGACCAAGAACCTCTGAGAGATGATTCATTTCAATGACCTGAGTGATTATTGAGCAGAAGGTTCATGGTGGCCTGGAAAATGAAGTGCATAGCTCCACTCCTTTTCCAAGTGATTTGTTTGCCAGTTTGTCAGGCTCACGGTTTTATATATGAATTCTCAGTAACGTCAGTGCCAGCAACTAACTTATACCTCTGGCTAAAGACACTTAGGGAAGGAAACCTGGCTATTAAAATTACACACCTGAAGATGTACATTTGCCTAATAGGGTGAAAGTTCAGTGTTCTCTGCTGGCCATATTGCTAATGAATGGAACCATGCTCGCTAACCTAGAGAATGTTTTCTATTTACAAGCATAATCCACATTCGAAAAGGAGAAAATCTGTCAAATCACATGAAAGATCTACAAAGAAAAACAAATTAACAACAAGATTCAAACACATTCATACACATCACGGGAGACATTTGGCACCTGGAAGGGTAAGACCCCAGTTAACTGATTTATTAATCATTCCCCAGTGATTTTCTCAAGACTGGTGGCTTAAATAGAAAAGTGTCCAATTCTTTTTCAGAGCACGTTTGGAGGTTGTTAAAAAGTGCATTTATTTTGATACATGAGCATATTAAAAAAATAACCAGTGAAACTGGAAACCTGATAACAGTTGTTTATTGCTGAGAACCGGATATAAATGGGCATGACAGCAAGTCGCCTAGAAACCGCATATGCGCATAACAATGCCCATGTATTTAAATGACTTTTTGTACTGGCTCACACATTAATCAGACCCTTCCAAACACTGATAGGCTTAGATGGGTCCCCCGTTTAACACTAAATTCTGTCTCCAGATTCAGGATTGTCTCTGCTGTGTCACTGCCACTTTGCTGCCATAAGGCTTTTTCCATTTAGCATTTATCACTTTTCACATCCATGCGTCCAGAGAACACCCAGGAAAATAGAGCACAGAGTTCACAAGCACTTGTTGCTGTCAAAAATGTTCCTTGTATTGCCACAGGCACTTAAAAACACACAGAGACCATACACGATGTCGGAATATATGTGGCACAAATGTAAAACCGGAAGGTGCTCTGTCAGAGGAAAGGATCATGCCAGACAAATGCATCAGGAAACTCATTCAACCAGAGAAACATCATGAAGCAACATGAAACAAGTGACATTTGCACACAAGAGATGTGGACATCTAGAAGATGACACAGAATTCTAAATGGTCAACAACAGAGCGAGTATGGCCTTTATGTGCTGAGAAAACCTCCTCCAGTTTTATTTTTGAAAGACTGGGAAGGCCTTAGTGTTTAGAATACAAGAAAAAATGCAGTAGATCAGCAATTGTTTTCACCCACATTTCAGCTTGGTAGCACCTTGATAGCATGGCTCAGCATAGCCATTCTGAGCTAAAGCCAGGGGATATCTATTAACAAAGCAAAGATTGCAGGTATAAATGACATGTTTTTCTTTTAAAAAGAGACCAGTTTGTGTATCTATCTGTCAAGTCAAATCAAATACTACAACCCTGTATAAAAGCTGGAAAAAGAAATCCAGTAGAAACTGAATAATCTAGTTTCTCTGTCCAAGATGAGTGAAATGGAAACAGTAAGTAAACAGCATAAACAGTCAAATAAATTAGTAAGGCAGATGATGATGTGTGGATTCCCCCCACCCAAGTATATGGTTTTTCACCTTGACAGAGTGCACGCACAGGGCCAAATTCAACCCTGGAATAAGCAGGCACAGCTCCCATTGAGAACCAAGAGAATTGAGCATTCCTATGTTGGGGCTGACTTTGGTCTTTGCCTCATGTTACGTTCTATTAAATGTACAGATAAAGAGACAAAGAGAGTCTGTGTTCCTTCCATACACATAATTAACCCGACCAAGGGGAGAAGAGGGAAAGCAAATTTATATTATACAAAATCCACCTCACAGATCCATCAGTCAACAGATGGTTTGTTGACTGATATTGATTCTATTCTGCCTTCACGTCTATGCAAAAACTGTTCATTATAGTTATTGTTGTCACTAGGAGAAAAAGTATTGAATGTATCGTCATTTCAGATGTCATGTGTGTTCACAAGCAAAGGCAGTTTCTCTTTGTTGCCATTCATAAAATTGCAAAGAAGCCTATAAATCCCTCAGAGAAATTTTCAATCCATCCTTCCATGGTTTACAGATTATCCAGTTCTATTTCTTTCTATGCTATAATTCTCAAGGGAAAAGACTGTATGCTGTTTACACAAGCATTAGTCAACAATTGATTTAGATGTTGAAAAATATTTTGTTTAATTCTTTATTCATTACTTACTTAATCCATTATTTATAAATTTGCTTTGACTGCAGACCTTAAGGAATTTCAGTGGCATTTTATCTCCTGATGCAGACTCTGAAGAAATAGAATTGCTTTTCATTCTAAGAGAACAACAAAACATTTTGTGAACATTTTGTATAGAATTGTAATTTATTTCTATTTTAACTTTGTAATGAAGTGCCTACTATGTATGAGTGCCATCATCCTCTCCTGGATGAATTTAAAACTGCTATAAGTGTGTGTCATATGCACTATACTGCTAAAAGGTAAGCTTTTTCTTTACCTTTAGTGAAATTGCCTTTGCTTTTGGAGCAGAAGGATCTGAGTTCTGTCACAATGAAGTTCTGATTGACCGCTGCATAGTAATAACCATGCAACCTGTCCCATTCATGGATTCATTTTATTGGTTTTAGAAATGAGATCTGAACTTCCTATGAACCCCTGAAGTACTTTATCTAACTAGACGAGTTTGCAATAAGCAGGCTAGTCCATCACTGCCCTCTACTGGGTGGAATCAGAACCATTCACCTGTGTATCATGGGCCCTGTACTGCTATAATATAGGGGAGATTCTCCTGTAGCTTAAACTATACAGACCTGTGCTTTTGAAACAGAAGGATTTCAGTATGACCCTTACTATGAGCAGAGCTATCCATGGGCCTATGATGGCAATCACAACAAGATCTGAGCAGAACCCAATCTTGAAAGATTCTCAACTCTGTGACTTCAAAGGGAATTAAATGTGACACGGAAGACAATGCAATTGAAGGCTGTTCAGCACCTCATGAGAATAGGCTCATAGATTTAAAGTAATTTGGTAGTTTATCTATGGTAAGTGCTAGGTGCACTCACGGTGCTATAGAACATAAATAATCAATAATAATAATAGTTGCTCCTCCACCAACTGGTAGCAGAATTCAAGGTCTGGCCTTTCAGTTTGTAAATAAACAAATTACACTAAGAAAATACTGGCCACTCTGTCATCCATTTCTGCTCCAAATGGAAAAGTGTGTCCAAGTCCTGCTTCTACAAACAGAGATGGTAAAAATAGCACACAGGCAATTCCCTCGTGCAGAAACCTCAGGTTAGGCTCCACTGCCCCAAAATTGCAGTCTTGCCTTGGTCTCTTCCCAGCCTTTCACACGCAATTCACAGCTCCATACATAATCCCTAGTTCCAGACCTCAGTCTGTGAGTTTTACCTGGGAAATCCCTCTAGCCCCCAGACCACATGGTCTGGATGGATAGTTGGACCACTGGCACCCTCCCTTCCCTCTTTTGTACAGAAGTTCTACAACAGAAAAGCAGTTCAGAAATTACACGGTGAAACTGTATGGCCTGTATTATGTATGAGGCCAGTCTAGATGGTCATAAGGATACCTTTTGGCACTAAAGTCTTGATGGCCTAGAAAAGAAAGGGCTGTAACCCACAGAAGTACCCGCAACGATTTTCTGGGTATCGCTATTGCATACCATCTTCAGCTCTTTCTAGAAGGAATTTCATCCTAGGTGCCTATACATCAGTGACCCTTAATGGACAAGCCATATGTATCCTTGACTCTGCAGACCAATAGGCACATTAACCAGTCTGGGATAAAAAATGAAGGCCCAACTCCAGGTCTCTTCATATCCCTTTCCTGAGGAGTGTATTTATGTCCAAAACTCAAAGAAGGACCAATCAACTCAAACAACCGGGCAACCAGAACCCAAAACTTTTTCAGCTTCCACAAGTGGGAAGGGAAGAATACACCCCATTTTCCATTATTAGCCCTTCACAGGTAGTATGGAAACATACTGGATCTCTATTTGTTGCCTCAGCCTATAGGCAGGAAGTCTCATATTTGGCTTTCTGTAGTTCACATGCCTACAGTTCCTAGCTTTAACAGATGCACCAAGACATGCACATGCATCCCTAAGGTGCAGTGAACTCTTAGCAAGCCATTAGTGCCCTTTGATATTACAATATGTTACTTTATTATAACTTTAAAACTGATAACTTTACAGAGGGTGCACAACACTGAATATTTAAAATGCAGATATCAAGTAGAGCTGGTCAAAACATTTCTGACAATGTCAGTCTCAGAAAATGTCAATTCAAGAAGAAAAACATTGTGCAGGAAGGTATCAATTTCACCAAAATTTCATTTTAGAAAAAAAAAAAATCAAACTTAAGCATTTTGATAAAGTCAAATTGGAATATTTTGACTTTACCGGAAAGTTTTAATTTTTGGTTTCAACATGCCTTTTTTGTTTTCAAATGTTTTTTATATTAATTTTGTAATTTAAAACAATTATTAAATCTTAATTTTTATATTTTTATTTTGTTTTTATATTTTAAAATTCAAAGTCTAAAACGTTTTGATTTTCTTGAAACAAAATACTTTGATTCACCCAAAAGTAATTTTTTTTTTTAATTTTGCTTCACAGGAAATTCCAAATTTCAACTTTATGATGCTATTTAGAACACACACAAAAATGAAATGTCAGAAAAACAAAGTCTGAGTTTCAATCACATCTAATATCAAGTCTAAATACAGAACAACTAAATGGAGAATCTGAAAATACTGGGGTCTCTCCTTGCATTGAAACACATAGTATTCAATTGACAATCATGAGAATGACACTTGCACAACAAAGAAATCAGGTGAGTGACATAATATCTTTGCCTGGACCAACTTCTGTTGGTAAAAGAGACAAGCTTTCAAGTACACAGAGCTCTTCTTCAAGTCATGCAGGTTGAGTGGACGATAAACCATACTCACATGATATAATGCTTTCCCTACATTGTAAGAGAGATACAAACACTGATGTTGCAAACACGGGTTCTAACAGCTCCTGTGCTACCTATCTTTGTCACCAAATACCCAATGTCTATTTTATTGAAGTAGGAGCCTATTTAGGACTAAATGTGCATAAACCATCATTTGGTCTTACTAAGAATCTATTAACAGAAGTAGAGAATGCTCCTGCCTAACTATATTCTGTCTCTCCCTTCATTATTTAAATTCCATTCGTAACCAGGGAAAATGAGCTTTGGGTTTGTTTGTAACATGGTGGGGAACACAAACATGTGTCTGCGGAAGGAGCCATGGAGGTGAGAGGAAGCCAGCACAGTGGCGGAAGCAGAAGACAGGATCTGGCCATTTCGGAAATCTGCTGGGATTGGGTAGCTGCATGCATAACACTGGCTATAGGAAAGTGGCCTAAAAGAGCTGCCTCCTGTGTAGATAGCTCGGCCATTTTGTACTATTGTAAAATGAGCTCCGCCGCTGACCTCTGCAACATAGGGGAAAACTTTATGCTGCCTGTAGAGAGCTACACTGGCTATGACAGGGACATTACCTAGAATTATGCACAGAATTCAATTCTGTTCCACTATCCTTAAGAGGCCATCTCTAATAAGCAACTAATTTGCTGGTTTGTTGGGTGATTGCTTAAGACAGGTTGCACTGTACCTGCCTTTTGACTATATAGTGATATAACCTCTATCTTGGCTACAAACCGGGAGCTTTCTAATGCCAGCTTACTAACAATATTTTAGTACATTGTTTACGAACTTACCCATTAACGAACTCCCTACTCTCAGAAAACATGTAGTTGCTTAGGTTAACATGGTTAAATGAACAAGCAGATAGCTCTAAAAAAATTCTGCATAGAGAACATTAACAGAGAACGAAATGACAAAGAGTCCCACTTTTCTCTGTTGGTCAATATTCAAGATCTTTTTGTGCTTGCTGTAAGACTAAGAAATTCAAAAATACCTTACTGCATGATGTTAAAAAACCTCACTTCAAGTATCTCCTCAACCTAGACTAGCATACCAATGTGAATGGCAAATGCTTTTTTGTTTTAAAAATCTAACCTTTGTTATCTGCTTGCAGAGGCTTTAGCAGCTAATAAAAGTAATGAATGTAGCAGCCACTCCCTCCCATTTCCTTCTGGGGGCCAAAATCCTTCTAGAAACCCCAGAGCACTGAAAATCATTTCCCTTCTTGTCACTGTCACAAATTTGTAAGCAGGGCAAAACTAATTCATCTTAAAGCATGTACCTTTTCAGGCATGACACAAGAAACTTATTGTAGTCTCTGAAAAATATATACTTTAGTACAGTTTTATTTCCTCTAAAGGCTAAATCCAATAGAACCTTTTTTTAAAAAAAATATAGGAAATTTGGCCTAACGCCTCGTGATATATTTCTCTCAGAGCTTGAGTGATCTGAAACAAGAAACAGTATTGATTTTGACAGTTATATACTTTCCTAATTAAAGGTGGAAGTAGCACTGTTCTGCAAAATAAAATGAATGCATTTAGAAGTATAAAGTCTTTCTATACAGTTATTACTCCCAAAAAACTATCGCCTCCTTTACTACACCATCCTGTTACCTCTCCAGAGCAGGTCCATAATGTGTGCAGAATGAAGGAGGGATCCTGTAGGGAGTAAAGGATGTGATAATGTAATTAAAGACTGTTTAATAATGCATATGCACAAGGGAGATGGATTCAAGTTTCACAGACAACTTTAATTCTGGCATTTCCTAACTTCTAAGTGCTTGATTAGCAACCTTATTTGTTAGTGTACATTTTTTGTATGTAATTTCCTAGGTATATAGAAAAGCAAATTGAAAAAACAAATTCCATCCCATGACATCATATTGACACCCACATGGGTTATCAGCTTGGTTAGAACCTTTAGATCCACTGTACAGTGTTCCACCACTTGAACAAACCGAGTAACTGATAGCAGTGGCAGGTTGCCATCCTCTGCGTGGACCAGCACTAGAGGGGGATGGGACAGCGTGCCAATGGGTTTCACAGACATTTGTTGGCGGCACAGGAATGGTGAGGATCAGGAATCCTGGTTTCCATTCCAGGTTACTATCCCCACCTATAGTGAAAACTTCAAAATAAGAGCCTGATTCTGCATTATTTATTCATCCTTAATTCCCAGTGATCTGTTCTAGGAACTTGACAGGTGAAGACAAGGCCAGAGTCTCTATCCAAAAAGATTATAATCTATTTGGACAATATATAGATGAAAGCTAAGATATAACACCAAGCAAATAACTTACCATGTCTTGCCAGTTCCACAATTTTATTTTACTTTAAAAAAACAAAACAAAAAAACAAACTATCAGCTAACATTGACTTAAGGAAAGTTAGGGGTGGTAAGACTTACTATGTTCTAAGGAAAGGCTTGATGGATGGAAACAATGGAGACATCAGATTCTTTACTATGCTCAGTTTTCTCCAAGGACAGCAGAGATGGGAAACCATCAGGAATCTAATAATGGCTGGCCAATTCTCTTCCCCAGCCCCTGGCTCTAACACAGGTTATATCAGCCTGGGGGCTTATCTGATTTGTGGCCACTTTGCAACTGGTTGTAAGGGACTGCCCAGCAGCTTAGTACACCTGGACTACATCAGCATTTCAGCTTTTCCTCTTCCTCACATCTTCCCATTTCTGACGTGCCTGCTTTATATTAACTGCGGAAAAGGTGGTGTAGGAGCCAGTACCAGCATCCGTTCATTGCCAGCTGACGACTACCCCTGACTGGGTCATCCCTAGCAGCCTAGACATCTTTGCACCATTCCTGAAGTGCTATGGAACAGGCTGGAGGATCTGCCCCTTGTGTCCAAGTATAGGGGATCACAAGAAAACAGTGCAGAGATGAGACATGGCGGGGGTGAGGGGAGACATGAAGTTTATGGTTAGTCATGTGTCTTAGGCAGTGTAAGGAGGACAAGGGGAGAATGAAAGAGAATACAGAGCAGGAAGCAGTTAAATTGTATAGAGATTTTAAGCACCTTTTTGAGCAGTCAGTGTGATTCAGAAGGTGGGATGAGGCCAGTGATGGGAACATTCCCACACAGGACAGGAAACAGGTTTGGAAACATACTCATCCCCTCTTGCCATTCCCCATCAACCTACCCTGCCTCCATAGCCAAGACAAATAAATAATTAAAAACCAAATTAAAACAATGACACCTGCCTGACATCATACTGATTACAGTGGCCTTGAGCCTGTAATAAGACCAGCTCACCTAGACCTCTGGGCTTGTATGGAACCCCACTGTAGTCAATGGGACTGCAGGCAAGTAGAGGCACCCACGCCAGCAGATCAGAGTGCATGATCAGAGCCTCTGCATGTACGATGGCTCCTTTTTCTTCCAACCTTTGCCTGTTTTATTTTAGAAAGTGAGGCATTTAGGACAGAGACCTAGTCTTATATGTTTTACAGGGCCCAGAAAAATGGGGTCAATCCCAATTTGGATTGGGATTATTATTATACATAATAATCACAGGTTTATATGCATCTGTTATGGCGAGGCAGGTCTGGATGTTTACATTGAGTGACTGAGTGAAAAAGAATTCTATTTGAGGCTTTAAACTTTTACAGGCATCAACACGACAAGATTGCTGAAGTCAGCTGCCTGGTACTGTACATCAGTATGAGACTTTGAAAGTACAGATTCTCAAGGTGCCAGTGGATTTCACTAGTTTTTTTGTTTGTTTGTTTTTAAATGATTAGATCCTTGGAAATTTGCAAAAACTGACAGTAGATGGACTCAAACTGTGTAAAACAAATTGGCAAAATGCATGCCAAGTTTAGTGATTTTTTCATCCATTTTATGCAGCCCTAAAAATAATGCTGGAGTTATTTATCTATCTTAATTTTAATGGGTAGCATTTAAAGGATATATAAATAGTAGATTGCAAGGAAGGAGACTACACTAAATCTTTTAACAGCACATCAGGAATGCTTGTGTGTGTAAATATTTTAATAGCTAATGACAAGTTCCACAGCAATATATGTACATTTATTTACTTCAAGAATCATGCCAGAACGGTATGAATAAGGGCAACATCATTCAGGACTATAATCAATCATCATAGACATTTCATTGTCAGTGAACATAAATCAAGAAGCAAGTGTTTCTCCTATCTGGATGATATGTAACCAGCATTAACATGATGCCAAAATTTGATGCTTGCCGGAAGTTGATATATATTTTATCCATCTCTAGCAACTAAGATGCAGGGCTGTTTCACATGAGTGGCTTCCCCTACAGGATTTATTTTCTGGATACACAGCACATCTTTCCAAAATATTGCCAGGGTATAACATCAGGACTCAAGAGAGCTTCCTAAAGGCCTAGGCACAAAGTTCCGGAAAGGAAAAGAAAAACCTTGCAGATTAGCACGATCCAAGTATGACAAAGGTATATGAACAGCATATCTTGGTGCCTGGGCATATTCAGGGTGATGCAGGAGGATTGAGAGGCAGGAGGCATTTTCAAAGCATGAAATAGCTCACCAGGCTTAACACGAGTTAGCACCTCTCAGGGGCAAGTGTGGGAGAGAGAGAGGCGAATGACATTTGGGGCTTGCACTCCATTGCAGTCTTGCACATATAGGCACTGTGTGGATCCTGACCCTGTGTTGAGGAGAGCTCTGAGTAATTCCTACCAGAAATAGGCATGGGGCCAATGAGAGGAGCACATAGCAAAGCAACTTATTAATATGATTGAAGCTGTGCTCACCCCTGCTTCTCCTCCAATAAGCAGCTTTTTCACTCATGCTCACCCTCTTCGTTAGCTTGAAAGTGTGGAAAAGGCACGCAGGGAACTGAAGCAAGCGTGCAACCTCCCTTAATCTGACACCCACTGCTTCATCTTATTAACCTTGATAGGGCCAGCATAGGGATATGCTGCACAGGCGGCTACCTAGAACACTGCCACCCCCTCTTTGCATCAGTGGGTACATCTACACAGCAATTAAACACCCACAGCTGACCCATTGCAGCTGGCTCGGGCTCACAGGGCTTAGGTGGGGGGGCTGTAAAATTACTACAGAGACATTCAGGCTCAGACTGGAGCCTGGGCTCTGGGACCTGGCAAGGGAAGAGGGAAGCTGTGCCAGGACAGATCTAGCAGATTTTTGGGAAGGCGGTTCTGTCTCTTTAAAGGCATCCACACATAGCAGCTGGTGGCTTGCTGAGAATTACCGCATTAGCGTGGCAGTGGCATGACTGCCCCATCCTACCCATCTGCACAGCTTTTGGGGAAGGAAGGGGCTTCTGTCCCTTTAAGAGAGCCCCACTCCAGTAGCAGCCTAACAGTAGGCACCCCATAAATTCTGCTTGCACCCATAGGTGGCACACAAGGCTTCACAAGGCAAGTGCCTTTCATTGTTCCAT
This sequence comes from Mesoclemmys tuberculata, assembly GCA_007922155.1. Lineage (NCBI taxonomy): Eukaryota > Metazoa > Chordata > Testudines > Chelidae > Mesoclemmys > Mesoclemmys tuberculata. The sequence continues at coordinate 1,591,163 of ML677027.1, forward strand.
TTATAAGACATGCCTGAGACTGTGGTTTCCCTTTACCTTGTACTCTTATGAGTTTGCCCCTACATTAATCCACTTCAGCACCTCCATTCATCTTTCCGACCCTATCCGACTTCTGACGCTTTTTCCTTTGACAAACTGATGAGACAACACTCAAGATTTAAAAGCTGGCTCTGACCTGTCGGAAAAAAATAGCAGTACCACTATATATTGTCCAAACGAGCTGTGCAGATGCACACCAGCATATGCATAAGTATATGCACACAGGTGCTTGTACACAAGAAGTACACATGCAGGTATATGCATTTGTAACCCACTGGTGAGTGCGAGTTACATATTCCCCTCTATGCCAGCCTACAGAGGATATGACTCTGTTACAGCCCTTACCAGAATGTCTTGGCGCCAAAACTACAATGTCAAAAATCAAAACTTACTGCAGGAACATACCACAAAAATTTTACTGGGGCAAAGGTTTCTCAGATCCAGGATGGAATTTCTGAGTGAGAGACAGAGAGAGCAGACTAGCAAACAGCCCAATGGTTGGGTCACTCACCAGGGATGTAGAAGACCTAGTTCAAGTCCCTGATCTTCTGTATCCCAGCTGAGTGCCTTGGCTATTCTGCTCTCTCTCATCTAATAAGGCACACAAATGCTTCATTTGTATGAACAAGTGTGGAAAGTGACTGTAGAAAGGTAGACACTTAAATGTGAGCGAGAGATAGCAGAATCTAGGACAGGAACTCTCAACCTTGAGGCCACAACCACAGAGGTCTCAAGGGGGTCCCAGCTCTATTGAAGGGGGTAGTGGCGAGGAAGAAGGTGTCCAGGTATAGATTCTGAAGTCTCAAAAACTTTCACAGGATGAAAAGCCATTTCCCACATAGCTCTACTCTGGAATTCCCCAGGTCAATTCCCATGTGTGTCAACCAAGATAGCAGCCATCACTTCCCCCCCAATTTTGTGCATGCATGAGGAAATGCCACTGAAAGCAGACCCTGCAAGATTAAAACTGCTTTCTGCAAACATCTGAAAATTCTCCTGATATGTTGTTGGTCAGGAAATGCTTGGCTCCTTGTATATCTGGTTACAATAAATCTGCAAGGGCAGAAGGCCAGATATTGTTAACACAGTTCATGATCATTCAACCTTTCTTCTGTACAGCAATTCTTACACATAGATATAGTTGGCACACTATACAGCATTGGGACAAAAGGATTTACCCTCCGCTATTAAAAAGCTGTTCTAGTGGATGTACTTAAACTGGTCAAAGAAAAGAAACTGAACTAAGGCTGAAATTCTATTCTTCATTCTCCTTTATCGCTTACAGGAGGCATTGCAGCTAGTGTGGGAGGCAGCCGTCCATGAGAATTTTGCCTGAGGGATGGCTGCAAGATGGGACCTTTATTTCCTGAAAGAGTCTGAGAAGAGTAAGTTATCTCCTCAATACATTCAACCTTCCTAGGGTACTAGTGAATTTCATTTGATTCACTGGCTTCGAGGAGACCCAGTACAGTTGAAATGTGCGTGGAGGGGAATTTTCTCCCACCTCTGTGTTAATTAAACAAAAGAATAAAATTCCCATAAAATACATTTTTATTTACAACTCCCTGGGATACATTTTAAGAATTGACTCATACAGCTCTGACCAATAGAGCGTAAGAATTTCTTATGCCCTATGTGATGCCCTTTAGGGACCTTTAAAAATTGCATTCTGTTTACCCAATAGAGCCAAAGCTTTTGTACTTTATCACATATGGATTCGGACCACTTTTTAAAACTGATATTACAATATTTTCCTGAGAGACTATTATGACTCTAAGCAGCCTATTACAGCCTATTGTATAAATCCATATCTGCTCCTTCTGAGCTATGCTGAGGTAATGAGTCAATCCCTAGTGTAAAGTTATTGTAATGTTGGAGAACAGACACAGTTAGTTTTAGTATCATTATCAAAGCAAGGTAAAGCCAATCCAAGCATCAAGTATAAACACCTCTATATTTTAGGAGGAGGAACAAAGGTGTTTCAGAGTCCAAACTCATAACCTGCTCACACTTTCACAGCTGGTCCATATCACTATAGTGAGTCATCCAATCGCTCAGATCTAACGACAATCCAACTTTGAAGTGAGTTGAATTGTAGACCTGGATCTGAACTGCATGGTTCAGGTCAATCTTCAACTAGGATAGATGCAGTAATCAGTTCCCCTCAAACTATTTTTTGTAGGTGACGCTCATGGTCATGATAGTTGGAAACTAGAAGTGTTCCATGGCAAAAACATCTGATCTGAAGCCCTTTAAATTTAGTTGTTTAAAATTAAAATCCAGGGACTTGATCTTTTGGTTATGGTTCTAAATTAGGTCTATCTTCTACTTCCAGTGCTGATTGAAAGAAACAGTCAATGCTGCATGTCTGCATAAAGTGGCAGCATCTCATAAGGACATCTTATATTGTGAGATTACCACCATTAAAGATGATAGAAATCTCACAAGGACACCACCACTACTAATTAAAAAACCCAAACACATTCTGGTACGCAAAGCCCTGTTTTGGCACATTAACGAATAAAAATAGAACATTTTACAATAAAAGAACATTTCCAACAAAGGACATCGCATTCTAAATAAACCACGCAGCTGAATAATCAGAGAAATTCCAACATCTTTTAAAGTAAATAAGGATGCTGAAAGCAGTACTGTATAAACAACGTATTGTAAGCAGGGCTAAATCCAATGTCAGAACAAAGAGGACCAGCAGAGATGCTAGTCAGTGCGTCTTTTCTGGGGGAAGAAAATCCTGATGGTTAAGACATGAACCCAGGGGGTTCACTCATTTGGAGAAGTGGTTTGTGGGCTGAGACATTCTCTATCTTAGAGATCTCTCAAGCATTATGAAGAATTTTTGAGTTGCTGTTGCAGGGGCAGAAGAGAGCATTTCTGTGTTCTATTCCCTCCTTTAATGCATATCAGCATGACAAAAGGAAGGATGTATGCCATTATATATTCACATTTATATGGTTAATATTTCAAATTCCATGGGAAATGCTTCCTTTTTCTAAGCATTTTACACCACAATCCGAACTCCTTCACTAATATCCCCAATACAGGGAGCAATGAAATTTGCAAGGAATCAAAGATGATTCAGAACTAAGTGGATCCAAGCTGCTTCAAAGTTTGAAGTGTTCAGATGGGGAGCATTGGGTCAGATCCATCTTTCATTCTGTCTTTGCAGAATGAGTTTCACAACCAAACATGCACTCCTTTCAGTAATGTGCCATCTAGCTTCAACAAAACTATTGAGCCAAATTTCTTTCTGGTGTAAGTCCACTTCAATTGATGAAGTTACACCAAGGATAAATTTGACCCATCATATCTCATTTAAGCTAAATGTGTTACTAATTTGTGAAGTATTTTGTCTGCCCTATCAAATTAACAGACTACTATAGTTTTTCTTTTCTTTTTAGCAGAATAAACTAATTCAAAAGCCATGTATTCCATGTCATTAAGTCAATGGTTCCAGTTAAAAGCTGGTCTGAAAAACAACAGCTATTATTGCTTATATTAGATCAAGCATTTGCCTTCTGAATGAAGAAGCCAAATGACAGCATAAGTCAGTGTCATTTAGCTGTAAATTCTTCTTCTTTATATTCATTCATTTCCCAGATGTTTTATACAAGTCAGCTTTTCTCTTCTTCACTTTTGATCCATGATGCCCCCCTCAGTGTCTTAACACAATGACAGAACGTTATGGAACAACTGTACTGTCTCTGCTGAATCCAACTGAGGCATATGTACTGCAGTGACTAACTGCGACTTTGTGGCATTGTGCTTACACCCATAATTCATCTCCCGTATATCAAACTGCAGGATTAAAAGGCTACTCCGTGTACTGGGCAATCATATGGTACAAGCCATAGTCACTCTTAACATTGGGCAGCTGAAACAACAATGCTAACCTTGCTTATAAAGAAATCACTTTCTTCACTGGTTAGCTTCCTTGCAAGTAAAGCCTCACTCTACCCAGAAGAGTCAAGGGAGGCTTCTTCACTTCCTCCTCCTCCTAACACTTCGCTCCATTTAGGTATAAGAGGGTGGGAAACACCAGCAAACTTCTCTTTACTCCCTGGCTAAGGCAGTGACAGCAACTCTCCTCCTTTGCCCTAGAACTACTGGGGCACTCCATTGTGTAGTATTGTGTTGTCCTGATCGACTGCTATAAAGGGACTTTCTCTTCTTCCACATGCTGGCCGGGTCAGATAGTAACCGTCAGATACCAGAGGAAGTCTCCAGCAGCTGTGATTTTGTTTTGCTTGATTAAACCAAGAATTTAATATATCCAAGTTCCTAATTCATGCTAAAGACCTGAATTGTGGCTAACATTTTATCTGTGATTCTGGAAATTCTAGGTCAGTGAGCCTTGCTGTGGTGCCAGGAAAAATAGCTGAGAGATGTCACTAAAGATTACATTTATAAAGCCCTGAGATACAATAAGTGCATTATAACAAACTGACACATGATATCTTTTGTAAATTGTGCTTCTCTGACCTGTGAAGATCCTTTCAAAGAGTTAAGAAAACAGTGTTTAAAGGAGAGGCCATGAATATAACTTATTTAAACTTTCAAAAGGTTTCTGATAAAGCTTCTCAGAATAGGCTAATCAAATGTTTCCAGCCGGATCTCCACCAACCTTGCTTCCTCTGGGTCCAGGACACTAAGCTGCTTATCCTCACAAAACCTCCCTTCAACTATCATGCATGTGTTTTCTGGAGCACACAGCTGGCCCAAACAGCCCTTGACCCACAGTTGTTCTGTACAATACACACTGTCTCGAATCCCAGTTAGTGCCTCCCCCTATTAGTTATTCTGTACAGTACACACTGCCTCTAGTATCTATTGTGCCCCCAGGCCCAGCTGTCTTTGATCCTTCTGAATTCCATTTCCAACACCAACCCTTAGCCCTCATCATTCCTGCTTCATCTATATACTAGCCTCACTTTTCCTGAGCTCTGCCCAATGTTTCTTTCACCACTTCAGGCTATTTCACTCTTCCAGCGTGACATGTGTATGTGAACAATACTACACGCACTTTATTTTGATAGGCAGCCCTAGCTGCATTTCCCAAGTTGCCTTACTGAGGAGTCGATGGCGCCTACAGGGTCTTTTGATGACAGCTCCAAGTAGAGCAAAATGTGCCACTTTTTTCAACTATCTTAGGATTTTTATAAGGCAAGGCTCATGCTTTTTGGGCATTTATACATGGCGTTGCTAACTACATGCCCATCCCTGTGTGTGAAAATATCTATTAATGCACACAAATGCTTCACTTGTATGAACAAGTGTGTGGAAAGTGACTGTAGAAAGGTAGACACTTAAATATGAGTGAGATAGCAGAATCTAGGATAGGAACTCTCAACCTTGAGGCCACAACCACAGAGGTCTCAAGGGGGTCCCAGCTCTATTGAAAGGGGTAGTGGCGAGGAAGAAGGTGTCCAGGTGTAGAGTCGACATCTCAGCAGGGAGAAGGTTGAAAAGCACTGATCTAGGGAAGCAGATGGCTTGGAAGAAATAAGTAATGGAATATGGCACCCTTCAAATTCAGGTCACGAATTGAAACTCAGCTCAAGTCAGACATGACCACAACTGCTGACAGCTGCTTCATTTAGTTACTTGATTCATCCCCTCTGGTTCAGGGAGGTATAATGTGTCTCTCTCTTCGGTAGCAGGGGTACCCATGCCAGTAGAGAGATATCCTTCCCTAGCAAGAGTTCTGTCAGTGACTAACAGCTTTACATTTTGGCTAGCAGGGCCAGAGTACTTGTAACAGCCCATATCCCAGGAGATCTGGTTATACTCCCTACCAACCTTGATATCTCTGGGAGCTTCCACGGCCCAGTCCCAGGACCTCCAGCACAGTTAGGGTTGCAAGTGCTTGGCAGTCTTGTCACCCTTGCTTTCCCATCAGAGGATGCACTATTCCACAACCTAGGTTCTGCCAGCTTCCACCTCCATCATTAAATCTGCTGCTGAAACCATTTTTACTCTTAGGAAAATAAGCTGTAAAACCACTGTCGTCAGCATTAAATACAATCCTGATTACTGAGCTTTGCCCTGTGGGATGCCTGCTGTGTTTCAATTTCCCTGATATAGCCCTGTCTCCTACTACTAAATCAGAAGTCTTAATTTACTATGCCATAACAACAGCTTACTGTAGCAGTTAAAAATGAGAAATCATACCTTCGTCTTCTAGTCTCCTTCAACTGTTTACTGAAAGTGATTGGAGCCAAATTAAATTGCAATTTAAAAAGACCAGCACATGTGGTTAACCATACTGACTGGCAAAACACTTTGGTGTAATGATCAGTTGTGCCTTTAACGGCCCCAAGCAGAATTTGTTTGCAGAAAGAAGACTATGTCATTAGTTGATTGGCACAGGGCATACCACCTCTTCCTAATCATGCTAAGCACTACTAATAAATCCAAGGCTCTTAAAGGCAAACAAATGTGAAGCATTTACAGCAATTTTAATTCCTCCATTTCTTATCACCTCCACTATTTTTAATTATGCTGCTAAATTGAATTTAGCCTTATGAGATAAAGTTATTAGCCACGCACATTGGAAATGGTTTAAGGAAAAGGTGGGGGGGTTGCATTTTTCCACAGTGATATTTGCCAAATAATTTCTATTCCACTTAAACACTACACCATGGGGCTAAAAAAGTTAGATCTTTAATTAAAACTTTGTTAGGAAGGGTTGAATTGCTTTCAAATTAAAAAATCTTGTTGCAAAGGTGATCACATAAATATTCCCTAAAGCCAATGGAACAGACTCTTGGCAAACTCACATAGATGAGCTGACGCTTTGCATTGGAAAGTAATGTCGCCTAAAACTTAGGGTAATTATCAGAGAAAAACTTCCTTGTGTTAGACCAGTGTTTCTGACTGGCTAAAGCAGTGTTTCTCAACAACCTGTCCATGGATTGCCACTGGTCCTTGAGATCTCCCTGACAAAGTTTAGGAAAGCAGCAGCCAGTTCTTGGTATTAAAAGGTTCAGAAACACTGTATTAGACTTTAGTGTCTTCAGAAGGAAGTAGTGGGAGTCCCTTACTTGAGAAATTTAAAACTAGACTGGAAACTACAAAAGCAAATATACTGTACATTGAGTAAAAGAATGTAAGAATCCATGGATTTGGTAAAAAGCGAGAGTTGTCATGATAACAATGATGGAGCTGGTACTTAACGTAAGTGAAGGTCACAAATGTTTTATGGTGTTTAAAAAAAAAATTGGGGCCCTTACTGAAAAGTCTTTTTTCTTTTTCCTTCAGTATCCTCCATACATACTCCCTGAGATGGGCAGGATTTTCCTTCCTAGTATGTAACTACTATAGTTCGGGTTATCAGCAATGGCTGGAATACTTTCTTTTGTGTTTCTCTTCTTTAACTCATCTCTGCAGTGATCACCATGACCTATTATGTATCATTTCCCCATTACTAATATAACAAATTCACTTCAGCTGTGCTTCTAAACGATCCAGGAATCACATTTAAATCAAGTTTCTATTATTTGCATTGCTTTTATTAGAATGAGACTATCAACAACTGAGAACACTACGTTCCTTTAAAATTCTCTTTTGAGAGTGGCAAACTTTGAAGGCAATGTCTACAGTATGTAATTTACAAAATTACTGTAATTGAAGTTACTGTTATATTGAGAGGTGGATAGCTTCTGAAGTTCCTTACACCATGTGTTTGTTTTACATATGCCATTTTCTCTAGTATAATGGACCAAATCTAAAACTCTCTTTCATCAATGACTGAAATCAACCAAGTAGCCAGGCCAAGTTGTAGAGAGAACTCTTTTACATGTTACGAATTGATGGATGAAATAATTCCAGTTACCTAGGAACTAGTCCAACCCTTTATCCAGACAATGAACTCAACATCAATTTTATTGGAAGTGTGAAATTTCACATCCTGGAGTAGATCTCTTCCACAATTATGTTTCAATTGCCTTGAAGACAAAATAAGCCCTTAAATGCTACCACTAAAGAGTTATTCTCCCTTTAGGTCGAGTAGTAGGAGCTTGTTTTTTTGAAATAGGGAGCTCTGAGTTCTTTCCCTGCTACCGCCGTGAAGTGTGCAAAACAACAAGAACCAAAGTACTCTCAGATAGTCTGATAAAGTGGTGTCAGGTGACTCATGATTGAATAAACAATTACATAATCTAATAAAACAGCCACCATAACATTACATACATATATATGGTGCACATAGCACAATAAAGCAAAGACTTACTACCTTTAATTCCCTGTTCCACCTAGTTCCTTGATTTAATTTTTGCTATAAGATATATTCATGTTTTTAAGATGGTTAGTGAATTGACATATTACTGTCAACTGTATCTTAGAGAAGATGGTTCCAAAATCTGCTTCATTTGAAACAAACGTTGTTTATTGACTTGCATACAATTGGTACTATAATTATGTACCTGTCAAAATCTGAGGTACACTGTTCCTAATTGCTATGTTGTGTGCACATTAAGGTGTAAAGTCAATTTAATTACTTTTGTAATTCAACAAATTCTTCTGTGAAGCTACAGAATGGTAAATGCAATTATTTTTTTATTCTCAGCAGTCTACAGTTTTGCTCTTTTGGGGATTTATTTACCAGAGATATCATCTTAAGGCAATACTGGATCTGATCCTACACGGTGCTAAGCACCACCCAGAAGTGGATGAGTGCCCTCAAAAATCTATTTACTTCAGTGAGAGTTTAGAGATTCCAGCACTTCTCAACAAATAATCTCTTGCATGATTGGATCCACAGTGGCATTTTTATTCTCCTGGTCGTAAAGGCCAAAATAATTCTGCAGGATAGGCAAGTGTCATGCTTTCTATAAAGAACTATCCTTAAAGTCTTCTCAGAAGATGCAGAATACAGTTCCCAAGTAGGGTCAGGTATTTTGAATGTTTAAGATCTGTATTTTGTATCTCTAAACTGATTTCCTATTTTTCACCCCTCAAGGTGGAATTAGCTGTGCTGGTGAGCTCTAAATGGTCTGAGACTCATATCAATCAGAACCATGGACCAAAAATTGAACTGAAGTGAACTTCAAATGACTTTTACTGAAGTTTGAAAATATTTTTGATAAGCGATTTTATTTAGTTTTTAATCGATCTTCACCTTTTGGTTTCTTGGAGCAGACATAGATTCAGACTTTAAGGTAGAAGGGACCATCATGATCATCTAGTCAGACCTGTGCATTGCCCATCCTCACCCATCCATTCCTGTACTAGACCCCTAACCTCTGGCTGAGCTACTGAAGTCTTTGAATCATGATTTAGAAACTTCAAATTACAGAGAATCCACCATTTATATGAGGTTAAATCTGCAAGTGACCCATGCCCGATGCTACAGAGGAACCTCAAAACACAGGTTCTGTGCCAAATCTGACACAGGAGAAAATTCCTTCCTGACCCCAAATATGGTGAGCATTTAGATCCCTACGATATGGGCAAGACCCACCAGCCACACACCTGGGAAAAAATTCTCTGTAGTAACTCAGAGCCCTTCCCATCTAGCGTCTATCACCAGTCACTGGAAAGAGTTGCTGCTAGCAGTCACAGATTGGCGGCATGCCGTTGTAGGCAGTCTCATCAGACTGTCCTCTCCATAAATGTAACACATAGAAGCAATTTGTTTCTCATGAGATTTCTCATTTGTAACCCATGCTGAAGACAAAAGTATCAAGCACTTTGCAGAAATCCTCTTTTCTAAAGACTCCTCCCCAGTTACTACATCAAAGAACTTTGGGTTTTTCTACACAGCTAATTACTGCATGGCAAACAGGGACATTCACTGTGCAACAAGCTGGTGCACTGCAGATTCATACGACTGGTTTGCCATGCAGTACTTTTTAAGCAGACATGGCCTGAAAGTCTAAATAGCCACCTGACATCTGGATGCTTACCTGGATCCAATGGCTGACCCTTTTGGGATTTGCCCATCATCAATTTTATGGTAAGGTACATATAAAAATCAAGAGAGATCGTTTGAATGGGTATCAAGGGAGGTGTGCTCTAGTTCCCAACACATGTGCCTTACACCAAATATAGTTTTATTCCATGTCGACCTTTAGGACCATCATTTCTCTTATGTCCATTTTCTCATTCCATGCCTCAGACTATCAAAGTTCTAATCCTGTTTCCATTGAAATCAGTAGCAAAACCCCCACTCCAAAAATATTTTCCATTATTGCTACTTTTACTTGAGCCATGAATAAAATCAAAGAAGCTCGGAGTACTACCATCAAATATCGTGTGTGTGTGTGCATGCATATTGCAAAATATATATATATATGTCCTAATTTTCCACTGTGTTTGTACAGAATGTTTTCTCCTTTAAAAATAATGTTTTCAAAGCTTTTGCCCATGCTTCTGTTGGCAACTGAAGTGGGTTGGTATGGATCTAAGATATAAAAGTAAAGGGATAAAGCACTTTTAAAACAAAGACAGAAATCTTATTATCAACAGGTAATAAACAGGCAGGGCACCATTGACTAGGAAACAGTACTAGATAGAACTGCTTTGCAACCCGATACCTCTGCAGCATGCAGCAATTGTTTGCTCTTTTCCCTGACAACCAAACTAGACAGATCTGTTGAGAATATCGAGGGAAGAAATAAATGTTATGCAAATTCACAAATTAGTCTCTAGAATTCAAATATCGCATAAATTAGTCTCATGTCCTGCAAAAGTTATGGTAAATATCAGAGGGAGATGTCGGAGACATAGTTGATGTAACTAGTGTGCACAGGTGTCTAAGCAGCTGTGCTTTCCAGCTTCTGCACTAGATGAGAATGAATCTAGCTAAAAATGTTGCTAGTGGGAAGTTAAATGACATTCAAAAAATATTGCTTTTCTGTCCCTGATGTTTCAGACATTGTGCATCCCAAAAATTAGGTTTAACTGGAATTAATTCCTGCTTCAAGTTACATCAGATATGCCTGCTGCAATAATCCATTTTTCAAATGGTGGCTGTAATGTTTAGTATTCCTAGAACTTCTGACTTTTGATGGGATTACCTTGCAAAGCCTACTACTGCCATGGATTGTACTTTGAAGCCTAACAGTTCAGTCACAATCACAGATGATTAGGGTTGGAAGGGACCTCAGGAGGTCATCTAGTCCAATCCCCTGCTCAAAGCAGGACCAACCCCAACTAAGTCATCCCATCCAGGGCTTTTATCAAGCCAGACCTTAAAAAACCTCCAAGTTGGTCTAAGAATCATAACTTGGCTTAGCAGCAGTTACGTACTGGACAAGTTGTGTCAGTGAAAGCAGGTAATTATTAAGAGTAAAAAGGAAAGAACCTGAAAACTGGTCAAAAAGACTCAATAAATCTGAGTTAGCAGGCCAGTCAGGAAAATAAAGGTCGGGGGGGGGGGGGGAGAGAGGCTTTAGATCTTCATATCACTGAAAATAGTGAGATCACTAGGCTCTTAGTAAGCATGAAAAATTCCCAGTGATAACTAAATAAAGCTACCTTATTATTTCCAGTATGCCATCAGGGCGAGTTTGTGGCTTGCTCTGCACTTGCTCAAGGGAGAAAGGTCATGTAAGGCAACCCCTTTGCAAGGTTGCATGGGCTGCCCACATTGTGGGTTACAGAGCAGGAAAGGGAGCAGCCTCTATAACACCACTGCTTATCATCCGACACAGGAGGATGGGGAGCAGATGGACAGGAGGGGGCAGAGCACCTTAATTTCATCCCCATTTCATGCCAATGCATTTGCAGTGGTGCAGAAGGGGAAGTCATCGGCGCAGTTCTAGGGATGGCACAGATTACTCAAGGGGGAACCAGGTTCCGTACTGTGATACAGGTCACAATTCAATCTCTCCTCTGCCCCTCAGCTAGCGTTAGCTCACTTAGTGAATAAATCTATTTGACAGGCAGCTTTGGAGAGGATTGAGCCTTTGCTTCCTAGAACAACGAAGGGGAAGAAAGACGATTTTTATGTAGGTGGCTGAGTTTCTGATTGAATGATTACTTTAAATGGTGGGATTTGTATTGTTGTTGTGTTTGTGCGTGTGTGTTAGGATGCTAAAAGCTCTTATAAGAGTATTTGTATTATATAAAAGCTAAATAAATAAATGCTTAGTAGTAAGGGTAGTCTTCTATTTATGTAAGGCAAATTTGACTTCCACCTTCCCCCACCAGATAATTGCTGAATACCCTGGCCCACATTCACTAGACTTGTTGAGCCACAGACAAGTCTAGGGCGACGAAGGTGGTCCTAGCCCCTGGCACAAGACAGAGCTGCCTCAAAAATGTTCTCTTATAGCAGTCCTGCACAACTCTGACAGCAGTTAGTGTTCATGCAGAGATACTGGCTTCCCAACTTAAACCTTCTTTTGTCTCATCACCTATACAGGGAAGCTGAAAGCAGCATGTGAGCAGCACATAGAAGACTTAGCTGTCCTATCAATCTGGCCTTAAACATATAACTCTGTGCTAGATTTACAGATAGGCGCCACCTATAACATTTGGATCCAATACTCAACCATGACACAGTTTAGTGGTGATTGGATGTAACATTTTTGTTTGAAAAGTTACAGAGTTATCAGCCACACACTTTAGATGTGGTGAGTTTGAGTTCTCAAACCACCTTCTGATGGGCTGGGCTTACATTGCACTGAAGAGTTAAGCCTACTCCACAGGCAGAGGAAGTCCCACCACTCCCCAGACACTGCTGGGCATGGTCCAACTGCAGCCCTAGCATAAAAAAAGAGCAGCCCAGCTCATTCAGGGCCGACCACTGAAGACGGAGGAGGCGTGTAGGAGGCACCAAGCCAAAAGCTGCTTCAGCCCCCAACAGTGGGAGTCAGGAGCCTGAGAGACCTCACTGGACACCGGCCGCCTTTCATTGGCTTCCCAGAGTCAGACACCCAAGAAGCCACCTTCACCAGTGGGCCCCACGACCCAGGCGAGACGCAAATGGCAGCTGCGCAGACGGGGAACCTGGATGACTCAGAGACTTGAGGGACTGCCCCATTGATGACCGGGTAGGAAGTAGCCCGGGGGGCTTGCATAGTGTAACCAGAGGTGGAGAGAAGAACCAGTCAGCGTATTTCAGGAGAATCCCCGCTGACTCGGTGTTGGACTACCCTGACACTGATAGGGCCCTGGGCTGGGGCTCAGAAGAGCAGGGGGCCTGAGCCCCCATACCCCAAGTGCCTCCCCCATACGGAGCACCCCACTACCCCAACAGGCCGCCAGGTCACGTTGTCCTGATCCGAGGGCAACTATTGACATTGACCGTTAGGCTGTGCTGCCCTGTCACTGATAGGACCGCCGATAGGCTTTGGGCCTGAAGGACTCAAGACTGAGGAAACCTAATCTGGTAGACTGCACCCACGGGGACGTCCCATTCCCCTTGTTACCCCCTCGAACGTCCCCGCCAAGGGCGGGGGGGTGATGGAGAGGGTTTATCCCGCAACAAACCTATATTTCAGGAGTGTTCAATTTGGCTTCTGGGGGTATGTGACATAAATCCTGTAACCATTCCCTCATATAAAAGCCTGAGCAAATATATAACCTTTACACCATGTCCTGAAGGTATTCAAGTTCTGTTGAAAATCCTGGCAGACCAATTTTAGAGTCAAGAGCTCGCCACTGAAATGCCCTGTTGCCACTGTTTTGACATCTAGCAACTACTAGTTAGGACATCCTACATGGGTAGGCAAAGACAGGAGAGAAAGCTGACTTGAATCATAGAGGTACTTCAATGGTAAACTTAAATATCCACAGCATCAAACCACACCTAAAGCACATTGCAATATTCCTGATGTTATTCTGGATAAGACCACAGGTACCAAGCCAACTTTTACATTCCCCGTCTTTCTTCCAGTATACATTTATTTCCCTGTCAGACAGCCTTTGAAGATGGTAACAGACCAAAGGAAAAAAAGAGCAATAGAAAGAAGAAATCAAACTTCTGCCCTGGACTGGCTTTTGGACAGAAATGAAGTGTGGCAAGATTAAACACGTGCTCTCACTCCAAAGGGAAATCTACTGCCAACACAAATCCTGATTTTTATGGTAAATTATTCAAGCCAACTCAATTTTATGTGAAACTGTAAAACTGTCAGAAGAAAAATTTTAAAGACTATAATGGACAAATCATGGTACATACGGTGAGAAAGCTTTTTAGAGACAAGTTGACAGTTAGAATTATATTGAGGAATAGTCAATGCATCAGCAAGTTTAGGGACCAATGATCTATATTGTGAGCCACTGAATTAGCATCATATCTCAATATTGAATTTTAAATGCATACTTTAAAAAAAATCATCCAAGTGTTTATTCAAATGTTATCCCATCTCTTGCTCAGCTTAGTGGTTTTGTTCTTTGACCCTGGAGAGAAAAATAATACAAAAGACTTCTTTTAACAAAGATCCATAACAACGGAGGAGGAAAAAATTAGCTGGTGTCTTCACGGTAGCAGTGAATAGTGGACCAGAATCATAAGTAATATGCATAGAATTTCGGGGTGTACAGCGTTTTGGCAATTTTCTTAACAGGGACATAAATGCATATATATGTGGGAGGCATTCATATACTATGATAACAGGGGCCATATAAATGGCCAGAATGATAGAATGGAAATTTTACTTCCATCAGGATTGCAAGATTAGGCCCAGTAATTTTAAAGAGCAAAAACCTCTTGTTGTTTAGCTGCCCACTGCTATATCTTTCATTGCTGTGAAACAAACATACAGGACATAAACTAAACACCAGTTTGATAAATTAGGCCATCAGGAGTAGTATGCAGTTTTTGGTTAGCAATACTATTTGACTAGGTTAGTGACTCTCTATTCTAAAAAACATAAGCTATTGTAGAGTCATTTGCTTTCAAGTATAAAATTATTTCTTTTATTCATTCTTTGGTACAATACAAAGTAATCTTTTCTCCATGTATTTGTACTCTTCATACATTTAAGAAATTAATCCATAACGTGACAAAGGCAGCATGAAAACAGACATGCAGCTTAGTTTTAATAAGCACTAATACATTTATGCTGTTTTTTGGCAGGCCAGCCTTCTACAAACATGTGGGTTCCCAGAGCATATCGATGAAAATTAATGATCTGTCACCAGACTTGCCTATATTCTAATGAAGTAGTTCGTCAAGTATGAGTGAAGTCAGTGTGAGAAGCTGCCTTCTTCCATTCATGATAAAGCCTCTCTCCCTCTTTCGCAAACAAATTAAATTAGGTGAGAGTAAAAATTTAATTACTTCTGTGCACCAATTTTGCATTTGTGATCAAATAAAAGTCTTTGTAGGGTTTACAGTCCTCTGCTATAAAGGAATGGGAGAAAAGCAAGATAAGCCCAGCCAAGCATTTGAATGCATTTATAAATTGTTTTCTCCAAGCCAAGGGCTCATGGAAAAAAGTTTTCCTCTTTTTGCAAAGCAAAGGAAGTATTTCCCAATAGTGTGGTGGTACCATTCCCATTTTAAAACTCAACCAAAGGATCTCCAGTAGCTTCAGATATACTGGTGTCCTTGGAGAAGAGAGATTGAGCATGACTCAGAAGCTGATATAGTAAAGTCGGTTTGCTATTTTTCAGAATGTTGTACCATGTCTAAGGAAAGAAGGATCAGCACAGCATTAGATACTTCATAATGTGGGCATAATTCAAAACACCGTTCTAACTCCATCCAAAAGAAAATGTGAAATTTAACAGGAAGAACATCAACAAGTTCAAAAAAACCCAACCCAATATAAACAAACCTAGAATAAGCAAAGTCTCCATCCTGTTCTGGACTCAGTCCTCACAAGTAAGTGTCTGAACTAGGACTGTCCAGAAAACAAGAATTTCAATTTCACAAACAATGTGGTTCCATTCCACTGTGGAACAAAACCAATCCCTTTTGAAATTTTTTGTGCAATAAACTAGAGTGTAACACCAAAGAATAGTCAACAAGATGGTGGTTCAAGCTCTTTCCTGGAATGTGGGAGACTTTTGGTTGGAATCCATGGTCCAAAACACATAGAGCAAGGACTTGAACATGGGGCTTATGTAATCCAGGTGAGCACCCAAATCATCAGGCTACTGCTATTCTGGCGAGGGAGGTGGGTCTGATCAGAGATTCCATTCTGGACCTGAGAAACCTTTTCATTCAAAAAGATGTGTGAAAAAAAATTTCTTTCAACTGAATTGGCATTTTCTGACCTTTAAAAAAAAAATCCCAAGCAGCTCTAGTCAACTTAAATATAAATTTTACCCTGAGTTTCCTCCTTAACTGGCTGTTTCTAGGATTTTTTTTCCTCTGCAAGACCTCCTTTCATCCACTACCTCCTTTCCTCTGTCATAGAGAAGCTTTACTTTCTATCCTTCAAGGTTGGACTTAATGCCAGAATGAGTAACCAAAAATAGCCCTGTATTTACAGGCAGGATCCTAGCACTTGAAATTCTATTAACAGAAATAAAAATTGCAAAACTTGGTGAGAGTTAGGTGTGAAGTGCATGCTTGCAAGGGAGCCTACAGGTGTGTAGGGAAGACTGCTTTTGTCCAGGAATGCACACAAGAGACTGAGAGTCTTCAATTAGGGTTATATGTATTCTGCAGAGAAAGGTTCAGATCCCAGGTATGTAGGTGGATATAGTATTTGGGGGGAGGGGAAATGTTGCATGTGTTTGATTTTATGCTAAGCATGAGCTTATAGATATTGACTAGACTAGCTCCCTGTGCTGTAAATCCCATGCCAAGGAGGTTGCTGAGAAAACCTCCTACAAGAGATGAGGATAGGACCTTCAGAGTATGGTAGCTTAAGGCTGTTAGACAGTAATATGGGCATTGAGATGGGCTTGTGGCATGTGATCCCTGGAGTGCAGGATGTGGGCCTCGCAGTCCGCACAGTGGCCACTTTCTAGATGTTGCTTTTTCTGGTGGAGCTCAGCACAGTTAGGATGATCAGATATCAAGTGTGAAAAATCAGGATGGGGGTGGGAAGTAATAGATGGCTATATAAGACAAAGCCCCAAATATCAGGACTGTCCATATAAAAATCAGGATATCTGTTCACTGTAAGTGCAGTGATGGGTTATGGGATCACCTCCCTGGTCCATAGTAGCTTGCAAGAGTTTATTAAGGATGAATAGCTGGTTTTCCACATGATATATTATCCATGTTTCACTTGCAGAATGACAACAGCAACAGAAGTGTTACAGCATTAAATTATATTGTGTTTAATTCAATTCACCCTACTTTACCTACTGTAGAGCTAATGTAATCAAAAGGACAGTTAAACTGAAACAAGACTCTAATACTTAACATATCCTTGCTGCCTGGAAATAGAATCCAGCTACGTTGTGGTCTTGTAGTTCTTACTAATGCAGAGTTCAGTGAGGATTTTGCAGGATTAGGGCTTCATTTGTTTTGCTGGTGGTGAAACATACACTATGATCTCATGAGTCTCACATAAAGAGACCTAGAAATTGTTTGGTAAAATTTCATCACCTTAATTTCACAGTCCAGAACTATCTGAACATTCATCTTTCGATTGCATGCTAAGCAAGTCGTTCACTGTTAGTGCTCCTACTTTGGGGGAGTCAGTTAAAATTCAGACACCCAACGAACATTCCACTTTGAGAACATCTTGGGTCAGATCTTCGGATGGTACCAATTTACACTAGCTGAGAACCTGGCTGGTTCTTTCAATCTTAGAGGACAATGAAAGTTACCTTCAACAAATAAGGAGTCCAGGAGAGACGGACTGAAAGGTTGAGTGGTGAGAGCCTCAGAAACGTTACCATGTAACGTCAATGCCGCAAAGTAAATGATTGGGCATGAAATGTGTCTCTGAAATTAAACCATTCAACAACAACTATACCATGGGGTGTTTTCAGAAGGAGTAGTATAGATTAATAAAATATAGAACACGGAACACAGAACAATGCACAATGCACAATATATATCCAATATAGCAATTCGAAATAAGAAACAGTTTCTACGTAAATCAGCTTTTGGGGAGATTGTGGGAAGGAATTTCTGTTAGGATGAGTAGAGTATTACTCTGGCATCTCTAAGATGTCCTAAACGTAATCTGATCCTCAGATACATTGTCACGACTCACTGACTTCTTTGGGCATTATGACTAGGTGTCTGGGGGAGAAAGGAGAGGGACCCATGCCTGTGGGGATATGCAAACAAATATAAAATTATAACTTGTTACCCTAAAACACTAGGAAAATATTTTCCTTACCTTGGACTATATGTTTATTACCACAGCCCGAGGCTCCAATCAAGCTGGGTCCTCTATTCTACTGTATGTTGCACACACATCTAGTAAAAGGGAGTCTATGCCAAGAAGATTTTACAGTCTAAATAGACAAGGCAGGGGAAGGAAGTATTATTACGTTTCTCACATTTGAAGTTAGGACTGTGCAAAGTTATACTATAGTCAGCAAAAGGGCCTCATCTGAGCCTGCAAGGTAGTAGGGGCAAGTAACATTTATTCGTCTGACTTCACCCAAAAATCAGATGATCAGGCATGTAAACACTAATCACCTGTGCTCAAAATCATGGCAGTCACACCTGCAAAATTGGAGCCTGTGTTTATTCCTTTTCATAGTCAGTTCCCATGTGTATAAAATATGGGCCGAAAACATTTTTCTATAAAATTTCAGAAGTAAGAAACTTGTTCTGAGTCAGAGTTGCGGCAGTTTCCAAGGTTTTGCCTGAACTGAACTCAGCATTGAAGGGACAAAAGTGCCGATCCTGGTCTCACTGAAGTCAAGAAGAGCTTTGCCATTAGCTATGATGGAAGTAGGAGTGGGGCCAAATAGAAAGCGGTACTCTAAAATTTCCCTCTCTTATTTTGTGAGGATATAAATGACTATTCAGGTTGCAAGGCAATGAAGAATCAGGCTCTCTATACACATAATGAGGTAGCTAAGGCATTTCTATAGCAGTTGTAGAGGGATATTTCAAGACATTGACCCTCCTGTCAGTCTCACCACTCACCCATGTACGTGCCCCCAGACTTTGAGGGATTTCCCCTAGGATGATATCCTCCACTGAAACTACAGAGAGGGTTATCAATTACCACCTGCAATCATGCTGTTTTATGCAACATGGATACCCATCTGCTGCTGGGAATTGGCCTGAGAAAGATTACGTATTTTATTTACAAAGGCTAGCTAGCAGTAAGCATGGTAACATGTTTTGCTTGTTATTGGCATGGGCTATACTGGAACCAACTAATTAGAGGGGAGATTCCATAACCTAGGAATAGCTGGCTCCATGCTTAGCCTGCGTACCCTATTTCCAGGCATCTGATCATTCCAGACCTGTCTCACAATCCACATATTTACACTTATCCCGCAACAAAGAAGGAGTCAACATGATGCTTCAAGTTGCCTTTTATTTCTATGACAATAAAATTCTGCCTCCGATTCCACTCATCACTATACTTGATGCATGTCATAAAGCTCAAATAGTGCCTATCTATCTCTATTAGACGAGTCATCTCACAAGCCTCCCTTCAATATGGCTACAACCATGTCATACAAAATCAAAAACCTGCTGGCAACTTCCATTAAACTGCTAGTAGAAGCATTCTTGCAGGCCATATTTTTTTAAACACACATGTTAAAGGAATTCCAAATGACTTTTGACAGGCCATAACACCATGACGCAGCTCATTAACTTCAGACCACAAAATGACAAAGCTTTCTCTACCTTTGCTTGTACTCGGTGTTAAAAGCTCAGCAGACCTTTTTCTTGGATAGGCTGTTCCCCAAGTGCCCAGGTGTGACCCTTCTGTGCCTAGGGTAGCCACCTGATAATGCCAAGGTCAGGGCAGGCTGTAAAAGGAGAGCAGATTCTCCCAACACTGGTGGGTAACACTGAAGTCAGATTTCCCAGCCAGCCACAAACAGTGCTTCTGATTCCCCCACACTAGTTATCAAGAAGCGAAAACAAAATATACACAGCCTTCTTTTCAGTCTCTGGCTCCCAGTCAGCCACTAGGTCCAGTAAAAAGACCAGTTATTTAAACTTTATGCTCTTTACCAAAAAGGTTCTTCTGACCCCAAAGGGTCAGCCACAGTACCAGATCAATATAAGTTTGGATCTTACCCAAAATCCCATGCTGCCAACCAATCCTTTAGTAACTAAAACTAAAGGTTTATTATAAAAAGAAAGAACCAAACAATAAGAGAAATGTTAAAGGACTAAAACAATCAGATACATACAAATGATTTGAAAGTCCATATATATCAGGTTTCTAGAAGAACTGTGGAGTTTGCAGCTTGTATAGTCCCTCTGGTGTACATCCAGTACCTGGATGGATCTCAGTCCTTTGTTTAACAGTTTCAGTTGTAGATAAATTGATCCAGAGGTAGATAGGTGGCTGAAAGCTGAATATGGCTGAAGACAAAATGGATTCCAGGCCTCTGCCTTTTATGACCTCTGGCCCTTGCCATGTTGCTTGTGGATTTTTACAGGAACCAAAATGGAGTCCAGAGTCACATGAGCAAGTCCTGGTGACTCATCAGGAATATTCCTGGCTTCTCCCCCTGGGCCCCTTGTACCTGTGAATCTTTTTAATGGTCCATTAAGCAGGCTATTGTTCTGCAGCCATCCTGTCCGAGATGTTATCCAGACAGTACAATTTGAAATACTGATATATCAAACATATCCATAACTTCCATTACACATATAACACATGAACACAAACATTACCATCTTACTTAGCACATTATAGCCTTTCTAAGAGTATCTGACACTATGATTTTGACCTACTGATGCTAAATAATATAATAAATTATATTTATTATTATCCCAATTCCAGCCAGTGTGACAGTAGGCGTCACTTTTTGCTTGATGTTTATCTTAGTTTCCAACTGTAGTCAATACATTTTCAGATATGAGTCCATTTCCTTCCATGGTTATCATTACTACAATGTCTTACGTATTGCCACACGCACCTCGTTATCACACTATTATGCCAAGGTGTTTGTACTGAACAACCAAGATCATCACCCAAATGCATCAGAGTAACTCCTGCCCATTCATCATGGCCTGAGTGCATCATGTGCAAGTTTTACCTTTTAATACTGGAAGCAGAATACTGGACTACATGGACCTCCAGCCTGATCCCAGGTAATGAATCCTATCAGATAGGCAGAATCCATGTCAGACGCTAGTTCAGATGATTAGATATTGAAAATTTCTGTCGGTATGTTTCTATCAATCCTTACAAGTACTTCTGACTGATTCAACTGCCCATGGCTTTGAAAATGTCTCATTTAAAAATGCATTTGTCTTTAAAAAGAAAGCACAGTACTCCATTATCATGAATACATTTTTTAACAGAACACCACTAATGAGATGAAAAGAACATCTTAATAAATCACATTCCTGAAACTTTCTAGAGTTGCTTTCAATCCTCTTTACACAAGTGAAAAAGGAGAATTAAATTGTCATTACCACCACTCTGTTCTGGATATATATATAAAATCCCTAGAAAAATCATGGAGCAGGTCCTCAAGGAATCCATTTTAAGGCACTTGGAAGAGAGGAAGGTGATCAGGCGCAGTCAACATGGCTTCACCAAGGGCAAGTCATACCTGACCAACCTGACTGCTTTCTATGAAGAGGTGACTGGCTTTGTGGATGTGGGGAAAGCGGTGGACATGACTTCAGCAATGCTTTTGATACGGTCTCCCACAGTATTCTTATCAGCAAGTTAAAGAAGTATGAGTTGGATGAATGGACTATAAAATGGATAGAGAACTGGCTAAAGAATAGGGCTCAACAAGTAGTGATCAATGGCTTCATATCTAGCTGGAAGCCAGTTACAAGGGGTCAGTCCTGGGGCTGGTTTTGTTGAATATCTTCATTAATGATCTGGAGGATGCGGTAGATTGCACCCTCAGCAAGTTTGCAGATGACACTGAGCTAGGAGGAGTGGTAGATACCCTCGAAGGTAGGGATAGGATACAGAAGGACCTAAACAGATTGGAGGATTGGGCCAAAAGAAATCTGATGAGGTTCAACAAGGACAAGTGCAGAGTCCTGCCTTTAGGACAGAAGAATCCCATGCACAGCTACAGAGGGGGACCGACGAGCTAGGCAGCAGTTCTGCAGGAAAGGACCTGGGGGTTACAGTGGATAAGAAACTGGATATGAGTCAGCAGTGTGCCCTGGTTGCCAAGAAGGCTAACAGCATATTGGGCTGCATTAGTAGGAGCATTGCCAGCAGATCGTAGGAAGTGACTATTCCCCTCTATTTGGCATTGGCGAGGCTGCATTTGGAGTATTGGCTCCAGTTTTGGGCCCCCCACTACAAAAAGGATGTGGACAAGTTGGAGAGAGTCCAGCGGAGGGCAACAAAAATTATTAGGGGGCTGGAGCACAAGACTTATGAGGAGAGGCTGAGGGAACTAGGCTTGTTTAGTCTGCAGAAGAGAAGAATGAAAGGGGATTTGATAGCAGCCTTTAAGTACCTGAAAGTCCTCCAGGGAGGATGGAGCTAGGCTGTTCTCAGTGGTGGCAGATGACACAACAAGGAGTAACGGTCTCAAGTTGCAGTGGGGGAGGTCTAGGTTGGACATTAGGAAAACTTTTTCACTAGGAGGGTGGTGAAGCACTGGAATGGGTTACCTAGGGAGGTGGTAGAATCTCCATCTTTAGAGGTTTTTAAACTGTGGCTTGACAAAACCCTGGTTGGGATTATTTAGCTGAGGTTAGTCTTGCTTTGAGCGGGGGGTTGGACTAGATGACCTCCTGAGGTCCCTTCCAACTCTAATATTCTTTCTTTCTCTCTCATATATATATATATATTTTTCCCCCATTCCCACACAAATTACATCTGGTTTTACCTACACTGGTAAAACTTTTCTTGTCCTCTTCCACTTTCGCTGCTTTGGCAACCTAGCCAAGCCATAAAACTGAAGGCTAAAGGAGGCTGGAACTAGATGGTACATATATCTTTCTGAAAGGCTTCTTCCCTCAGCTAGGACAGTGAACTGAGCTACCTTCAAGAGTTCAGTTAATGGCAAATCCTAAGCATGTCCACCTAATTGATGGACAGTAATGCAGAGTTCCTTTGCAACAGCTCTTCTTGGTCTTTCCATGATTCTTTCAAGAGTGGAGGATGAAGTAAAAGGGACTTTGTATTGTTATTATTCATAGTATCATTGCTGTGACACTGGCGACCTACAACATAGTAGTCAATGTACCATTTCTATACATAGCTCTTGAAAAATCAGACACTGCAAGATGGAGTTCATGCTTCCTCCAGTTGACTACTTTGTTGAATAGTAACCCAGTAAAGCAAGAAGTCTTCTCCACAACAACAGAAGAAACAACAGACTGCATGCTAATTCAGATCATTCCAGAAGCAAAGAAAACAGAACCCCCCATTCACACCAGTCATATCTATCTTCTGTGACTTCCCCTCTCTCATTATGTTTAAGTCTCATGCGTCATTGAGTTATGGACCAATGCATTCAAAATCAAAAGCTTTTCACTCTACCTGAGCACTTCCACTTATATCATACATCAAATAAATCCCTAGTGACAAACTGAACTGTCAGCCTCCGGGAGGATTTTCCATAATAATAAAAATGGGTTAGAAAGCTGAAAAACAAACCCCTTAAGTGGTTCTCTGCACTTTTTGCCTGTCTTCAGTGTGATAACTGTAGTTATGCAACTGACATCTTGCTTTCTGTGTACCTACACCTTTAAATTTCCCAGATTTTGTCTGCAGAGGAAGCTGACATTTTGTGAGGCAAATTTAAGGCATCAGGTAAAAATAGGAGACACACACGGCGCTCTCGCTCTCTTGCTCTCCCTTTCATATGGAGGCTACTTTTGTTCCTTTTGATTTATCATCACCTTTACAGGAAAAAAGATCTTTAGCCTGAAACTCTATGGTTCCTTTGTGTCAATGGCAAACTGGTGAATTCCAGACTGAGTTTTGTGTTAATGAGAAACAGAAGAGTATCTTGTTTTGCCTTCTGTTAGCATGCTGTAGGATTTGGGGAGAAAGCAGTTAACCAGGCAGTTTCCCTTTAAGGAGTTTCCCTTTCTCCTTTATTTTTCCCCCATTGGTAATACTTTGAGCAAAAATGTGCTACCCCAATGTATTTTTGTAGACCATGGGGTTTATTTGCCACATGATAATTCAAAGCCATCTCCAATGGCATCAATGGAAGAACTGTGATTAAGTCATGCAAATTTCCCTTTCCCCCCTCTCTAGCTTCTTCAGCCTAATATCGGGCCAAATAAGATTGGGCACTGAAGTTCAGAATTTGCTGCTTGCTCAGTGAGTTCAGTCTGAATAAAGCTTTCACCACTCATACCTGCCATAAATAGCATGCCCAGAGCCTAAACAGCAGAACGTATTATAAGCAGAGCTGAATGAATAGCTTTTCAATATTTTGTTTTATCCTCATTGTTCAATGTGTGACTCTAGGTCTTATTTACTGCAAATTATTCAAACCCTGCTCTGAACGAGATTAATTTCCATATTGGCTTTCATCATTACACTATCTGAGTGCATCACATATATTTATGAACTTATTTTCACAATACCCCGGTGAGGTGAGGTGGTATCATCTCCATTTTACAAATGAGGAACTGAGACACAGGGAGATTAAAGTCAGAAGTATTTACTAATTTTGGATGCCCAATTTGAGACACCTATGATCTGATTTGTCTTTTAGCATTTCATTTAGTATTTAGCCTTTTGTATGTTTAGAGCATGGATCCAAATTATTTCTCTTGTGGCAGTAAATGCTCAGCCTGGAGTCTCAAGTTAAGCATCCATAAAAAGAAAAAAGTGAATAGTTACTGACCATTTGTGAAAAGTTTGTCTTGAGTGACTGCCCAGCATCACATAAGAATTTTGTGGCAGAGGCAGGGATGGAATCCAGTTCTGCAAGATGGTATTCAACATTCTGAACAACGAGAGCCTCCTTCCCGCAATCCCCTACCTCGTTCATTGTATTCCTTCCAACAAATTATATTCCTTATATTCCTTCCTTTCTGCAACAAATGAGGCAAGGGTCCTACAGACAACAGCCTCTTTCACTGCACAACCTAGATTCATCGCCAGAGTATGGTCTATCCTGTGCCCTGAATGAAGCTGGGATGTTGTGAGAAAATTAGTATGAGATCACATAATTAGAGACTGTTGCGTAATGCCTACACACCAGGGGACCAAACTGAGGTTGCACCGGCAACTTTAATTCTGGCATTTACTACCTTTTACATGATTGAGTTTGCAACCATAATAGGGTTTTTTTAAAACTAGTGTTGTGTGTAGAAGTATATAAACAATTCGTAGGGCTCTGGGAATTATCTTCTGCAAGCTTGTGGGATCTTTTACTAGTGAAGGAGCCTTACACAGTAATATCCTTATTATCTATTGACAATTACCAAAACAGAATGCACATGCTAGGGATACAACGCTCACCACTCCTAGTAAGGCAGACAAGCTTCTCCTGGTGTCCAATCAGGATTAGATCATCTGGGGGCTCCAGCTGCACGATATGGTTGACATTGTGTTAAGGTCTGGCAGCTCTGATCTAGCGCTGTGTCCTGGAGGTAGGTTCCAAAGAACTTCCTTTTAGACCTCTTCTTAGCTGTACCTTAACCAACCATTTTAAACTAAAAGTACTGCAAAATACCAATCCTAGACCATTATGAATCAGTTTTTAACCAATCATATCTCACCACCTTAGTTGATTTAAATATTGCACAATTAGTTATGTAACAAACAGAAACAAAGAACCAGACAGAAATCATTCAGATAAACAATAGAGAAGTGAGAACCGTAAGACAAAACATAGAGCCCTCCCATCGCCATGTGCTGATGTAAGAGACCCCATGACACTTAACACTTTAGGAATTTTCATGGGCACCGACAGTTAAATCAGAGTACAATGCTAAACCCACTTCCATCCCACTGATCTCAGAGCAGACTGGTCCAAAGCTGGCATTCTCATCCAGTATCACCCATCTTGAGTAAACAACCAGTGCTTTGTGCCTACCCAGCAATGAAAACATGGCAGTGATGGTAATGAGATCTTCTAATATCCTACTGTACCTCCAGCAGCAAGAATATAGCAGTCCATTTTTCAAAGTGGCTTCTTTGTGAACATGCTTTGTTGCAGCATGAAATACCCTCTCCTTTCAATGACTAGCTCATTTTTCACATACACAAAAACAGCATTATTTTTCAACCAGAAAGGACAGTTGTAGCAGGGAACATGAATTACCAAAGCACAGCCCAGTGGTTTCTAATTCAGATAGTTTATGGACTAATACCAAACCTGGGAATCACTGTATTCAGATAACCCTATAAACACTTCAGTGTCAAACAGAAATGAATCTCTTTGCAGGTATGGTTACAAATTTTCATCAAGCCAAACTAGTTGGAAAACTGACTATCAAGGGCTAGACTATGATTTGGACTGCATGCCTATGCAAGGGAGTAAGGAGATGGGGGAAGGGAAGAGAGAAACATCCCCCTTTATATCCCCAGATGGATATACCTGGACCTTGGGTCCATGAGTCAATGTCACATGCCCACTTACTGCCATTCCCCAGTTAGATGGGCAGAGCTTTGGCCTCGCAGCCTCTACTCACTGAGATTACTAGTTGTGGGAGCAATGGGACATCAGGACATGAATTGTGATTCAGAATCACAACGTCCCCTGTGGGGGGGTCCTTGCTCAGGGTTCTGACTAACACCAGTGGGAGTCTAGCCCTTATCAAGCTGTCTCATGATTCACCCATGAATTGCAAATCTTGATCCAACATTCAGAAGTTTGCGAGCTTTATGATACAGCTTGCTTGTGGAATGCCTTATGCTCATCTCCTTAAGCCTTGCACTGCATGCAAATATAAACCTGTATTTATTCTAACAAGGTGTGCAAAGTTATGCACTACATAAACTGCAATCAGATCAGCAGCAGTTAATGACATGGCGATAAGTTACCAGTTGTTGCTTCAATAAATACACATTTCATTAGTTGGATGGTAGCAATTACTTTTTCCCAGGGTTTTGCTGGGGTCATAAACTATTTTCAATTATTTATAACAGTAATTACATGTAAAGTACACAGCTGCCTAGATATATAAGGAGAAACCACTTACCCTTTAAGACAATATTGGTAATTGAACTGTAATGTTTACTTTAAAGGCATTTTATTCCGATCCCTTTTTCCTCGCAGTGAAGGATGCCTACATGGCCTATTGTTTGCCCACTTTCATTCCTGACCATAGCAGACTACACAGCTGTTTCTTAAAATGCCCCTGATATTGAAGCAGGGATCATTATTTGATAAGAGCAATTCATCTAAAGCGAGAGAATGCTCCAAACCAGAAACTCAGATTCAAACCCCCTCCAATTTTGGAGAGATTGAAACTGACATGGAGTCCTGGCCCTTACACTTGCAGTTCCAGTTCAGTCCCAACACCAGATGGGGTTCTTTTCTTGTTCAGATGCAGCTGAAATCTCATGGGTTAAGCCCATGAGGTTTTAGTACCTTTAGCCTTCCCTACTTCAGTCTCAAATTGAAATCTAGACTAAACTTCAGCAAGATCCCAACCGCATCTCCACAGCCCAACTCCAAATATAAGCATCTACAATTTATTCTAGCATTTCAAAATGCTCCTTTCACTTTTTGCTCTTTAATGCAACTAGCCCCCAAGGAGGATAGTAACTGTGGTCTGTAGTGATCTTCCTCCTACCACATAAGCCTTTGATCAAACTAGAAAACTCAAGGGAATAAGCTCCTCTAGTTTCAGGAACCTTCTGCCATCTTTCTGGAAAGCGCAATCTTTGGCATATGCTTGAGCGTGCACGCATAGGATGAAGTCCTGACACACTGATGCAGTACACAGCACAGAGTAAGCCACACCTAAAGAGGATATGGATAATGGCGAATTTGTGCTGTGGAGAAATTAAATTTGTTTTCTAACTGGGTGGATCCAATTACTCAGCTGAAAGGAATCCCATGGGATTTCTAGTAAGAAAGGCAGATGCAGTAGGGGTGGGCAAAGTGCCCTTGAGGCCATTCTAGAGACGGCTCCAAGGAAACAGAACTGAATGACAGCCCAAATGATACTTTTAAATGCTGTTGTAAACTCTCTCCTAGATACTGTATAGGGTTTCAGGGAAGCACAC
The DNA here is from genome assembly GCA_007922155.1 of Mesoclemmys tuberculata. Lineage (NCBI taxonomy): Eukaryota > Metazoa > Chordata > Testudines > Chelidae > Mesoclemmys > Mesoclemmys tuberculata. The sequence continues at coordinate 1,619,368 of ML677027.1, forward strand.
ACCAGTGGCACTGAAACAAATGTTACAAAGAATGCTATCCTTAAATTGCAGTTCGATAATGGGCAGAAAGCAATATAATCAGTGAAAGTTACAAAACTCAGAGTATGATATTTTACTTTAGAAACCCAGCAGGTTCTGTTCAGATACAATACGTTTGCACTTGGTTTCTGAAGGTTAGCAACATTCTAGTCAGTCTTCAAAATGGTCGACCCTTCACTCCAAATCAGGACACAAACAGCCCATGTTGTTTCAATTCCCAGCCCCATAAGAATCTAGAACCTTCCACTTCCTGAATACAGCAAATCCTCTGCAGGGTGCTTATAGCCTTTGAACGCAAACAGAGGAATTCTCAGCTGGAGATTCTGACTGGTGTGAAACAAAAAAGACTTTCAAGTCCTTATTCTTGGTTCATGCTCTGTTATATCACACTCAAAATTAGAGCAAACAAAGTATTCTTTGGTTCAGTTCAAACCAATGTATACAGATTTTAAAGCAGACAGAAGAACTCAAACTTTGTAAAACATGGCACAAAACCATCCTTAGACCATTCATTAAAAAAGATCTCGGAAAGCTAAAGTGCTCTGGAGAGCACTCAAGAGATGTTTCAAATGTAATAATAGAATCAAGCTTTCAGAGTTTGCACAGCATTCATTAGACAGTATTTCATTCAACAGAACCCCTTCAGTGTCCAAAAATTCCCCAGAAAATGAGAAGAGGAGACAGAGGGTGTGAATGCAACAAATAAACTGTAGGAGAACTTGTTAGATTTCTTTCAGCATCTTTTTTTTTCTTTGTTTGTTTTTTAAAAAAGGAGAGGATACAAACAGACCGTAACCCAGTACATCACCTTGAATGGCTTATTTATTTTCATCCAGTGTGTAGCCAAGATTGAAAGCTTTTTCCTTTGAGGTTTGTTGCATGACCTGATATAGACCAGGTAAAAAAAGAATTCTCAAAGGAAAATAAAGTATAACTAATTTAATATTATATATCGAGAGAGAGAATATCTTTTGAACTGAGAAGAGCTTTGAAAAGCTCACTCCTACAAGGTCTTTGCTGCAGGTTCTAAGCCTCCTCAGTGACATCTCTCAGGAGGTGCTCACCGCCTTGCAGTATTGGGACTTTATTTAGTAAAGGAGGCAACTGACCAATCAAGATAAGCACAATTCTAGCCAAGTTACAAAGAGAATTATTTTTAAAAGTACAGAACACAAACTCACCTACACAACCCCTATATCCTAGAAAAGGGGAAAGCCCTAAATAAAACTTTAATTATTAGGCACTGTAGAGAGAGGTTTCCTACCGTAGTTTGTTTAGGGCTAGACCATGACATTACCATTCATCCTGAGAAAGGAGTGGTGCATAGTTGTGTTGACCCAGGAGCCAAGGAGGAAAATAACTGACTCAGAAAGAGAGGAAATAAGCCATACCAGTCCTATACCTGACACTACTCATTCCTCCTTTGCGACAGCCCAGTTGCACTACCTAGAGTAGTTGGTTATTCTCTACCACCTTACTGCTAGGATGGCTACAGTGCCTCACTTGTGATTAAAGATTCAGAAGTTGTGGGAGGAAAGGGTTAATTAAATGTTAATGAGGGTTGGAGGTAGTGGAGGAAGGCTGGAAAGAAAAGCAAGCGAGAGGGGTAGCCATTATTTTGATGGAGCCAGGGCTCCTTTATCATATTTCAACCCCACCTTTGGTTCTGAGCGCACAGTGCCCAGTGGCTGCAAGAAAGCAGAATTTGCCCCAAACTCTGTAAAGCACTTTGGGATCCTTAAGTTTTCAAAAGTACTGTACAAGTTATTATTGTTGTTTTAATTCCTCAGCATAAAGGGATTCAAGTGAAGATTACAGAATAAAAATAATACAATAACCCAGTACTGATGCTAAACCCATAATGCTATAATATTTTAATTTTATTGGCATATTTGATTTGGGAAACCTAGTCAGATGTATACTGTACATTAGTATTTTAATATGTCAATGTGCAGAACTGAGGAATAAAGTACATTACGTGATACAGCTTCCTATCAGTTCCATCAGCTATGCAGTAAAATATTTTATAGTCAGTCAGTTGCAATTATCACTTCAGTTTTTTCTGCATTGTACCAGGTTTGGGTTTTGTGTGTTTGTTTTAAACAGTACTTGCTGAGTAAGAGATGATCAAACTATTCATCCAGCTCTGCTGGGAAGCAAATAAAGGGTCAGTTTCTATTCTCACTTCCACACAACCACTTTTTTTCCTTCCCACCCAGTGGAAGTGCATTAGTATAAGCAGGTATGACACGCTGTATCCCATGTACACCCTTCTGGTGTGATTTGCCTATCATTCATATTCACCCTTACAGTGTAACTGTGTATTGTCTAATGCAAAGTATGTCACATAAGATGCTTCTGGAATACTCATGACATACTGAACATTATTGTCAGGGTGGTATGTTTTCTGCAATGTCCCATTTGTATAGATATGAAACTCTGCTATGTAATATCCCCAAACGTGCATCTCACGTGCTTTGAATAGATCCAGGCAATCACAAAGCAAAGTGAGGGTTCACGCCTCTCAGAGGCATGTAGGAACAATGGACTGGCCTGAGCTTCTGATAAGGCAACGCTCATTTGACTCAAGTGGAGGAAATCGTGCCCATTGCCCAGACGTGGCCGATCACCTGACCCCAGGGGATGATGAGAAAACTTGTTGAAGGCAAAGGCATCTTTGTCTCTGGAGCTCCCCTTGGAATCCATCTACAAAGCAACATCAAGGGCGCTGACTGACTGCCCCTGGGACATTGTGTTTGGGTTCTTTTTTTGTCATCTTCTGGTTTCGGAGCTATTAGGGTTCACGGTTCCCAACTTCTCTGTAGCCATGAGGGCTACAAAACTTACTTTATATTAATGCTCATGGAGCAACATGACGCCAGAAGCTCAGGCTTTGAGAAAATCACCAAACATTACATGAATCACAACAAAAAATGGGAAGATTTAGGAACAAGGGGGGATTAAGGCCCCCATTCCCTTTGCTCAGCTCACATGGAACTGAGGTCCAGATCAGTTAGAATGGTACCTGACTTTCCACATGCCCTCTTCCCAGGAAGTGGGTGAGGGGGAGGCAGGACAGGGTGGGGAGAGGATGGAGCCTTCGTTCTACAACCTGTACTTGTTGGCCACAACAGCTGACGAGGGGCAAAACGGGAGGGATGTAAACTGCATACTATCAAGTGATATGGTAACTCCCCTCATCACCCCGCATCACCAGAGCAAGCGTGTAACTGCAACGCCGAGGGATGTCTGAAGTACAATGCCACCCATGGATATTCCTGAAGTGGAGCATCTTATGCACCACCCACTGGACTGTGAATGTGCCTAAAAATGCTAAATAGTAGGACATCAAGGTTGAATTTTAATCACATTAAATTTTAATGTTACATTTTAATGGCCCTAATTTTGTACCCACAAACCAGGTCACGCATCAGAATACCACCATTTGGGCCCACAAGTAATTTCATGCCCAGATTAGGACACCCTTAGAAGTCTGGTCCACAGCAAGGCAAAGCCATTCACAGATTGTTCAGACTCACAATGGAGCTTTAGCCCTTCGTAATGCTGCATATAGTAGATCAGACAGTGTTTGAGGATCCCCAGAATAAGCAAAGCACAAAGAGAACCTGGGGTGTAATTTCATCCCTCCATCTGAATGTCCTTGTTTTTGTGGATTTGAATCAAACGGTGAATGTTATCAAAATATCAATTTTATGCTTTAATTTCCTCCAGGCGATTTTTTTTTTTTTTAACTGAGGAAAAAAGACACAGTACCTAGGAAAGTGTATAAGAAAGTGAAACAGACCGTAAATTTGGCTTTAGAAATATACTTCACACACTTACAGTGTTATCTGAGTTCTTCAGCATTCCCCAAATACTCTAAAAATTCTCCCTGAGGGCCAGAGGCAAACAGAGACCTGAGTTCATTTCCCACCTTTGCCAAAGCCGTCCACGGTGACTTCGAGAAAGTCACCAACACCCTCTGTGCAACATTAACCTCGTGCATAAGGTGTATGAGGTCACGCTGGGCGGAGGAGACCATTTTGTAAAACGGCATCCTCTGCGTGCTCAGGACTGCTGTGACCCCATCTGCTGATGAAGTGACAGCACTCGGGGTCATGACCCACAGTTTGGGACCTGCTGCTGTAGACTGTAATAGCTCTATTCTGGAAAGACGGGAGTGACTCAAAAAATGCAATATAAATGGCTACTATTTATTTCTTTGACTATATTTCTTTAAATCCCCATGTAGGTACTTATAGGTCTCATTAACAGCATAAAGCTATGCTCCAATTTCAAAAGTGGGGCTTCTGTATGCAAAACTCAGAAGGAAACAGAACTGTAACAATTTATCTAAATCAACCTTTCTGCATTCTTTTATACTAGCTAAATTCTTTATTACTGGAATCTGTCCCAAAGTCAAGGCTATTTGCTCTGAATGTTCAACATCTAAATACTGAGGTGGTAAAGAAAAAAAAAGTCCCCCACATATATTAACGGAAGAATAATTGTGTTTTACATTGGAAATAAGTTTCAACTAAATAGTTAATAGCAATAAGGCTTAAATCCACTTGACAGACCAACCACCAGAGGACAACATATCATAAGCATTTGACTAGGACCAATTCCATCCAATCCAGGGCAATGGCACACATACACAAATAAGTGCATTATAAGGAGTTTTTCACATATATATAGCAGCACAACAAACTCCCACCCTACAGTACAATCTCAGTCTGAAAAGACTTCCTGAATAGCCTGCAGATAGTTAGCTGGAAAGAGCCACTCTCTTGTTTTCTTGATGGCACTCCCATCCTCCACTCACACATGCACCCACATTGGACAGACATGGGTGAACTCATACTCCAATATCCAGAAAGTTGACAGCACTCCAGCATAATGCCACCTTTCCTAATAGCAAACTCTTCTGAGATGATTTGGCAGGGGTGGGGATGTATGTTCTGAAACAGTGAAGGTCTTTTAAATGGTTGTCACAGAGTCTATGTAAAGAAAAATTGAGTTGAACTGAACCGTAGGAAAATCGGGAATGCTGAAATCTCCCACTGTACTACAGTAAATTCTCAAATACTAATAATTGTTAGCTCAGAACTGCAACACAGAATGATGCATAGATACAAAATAACATGATATTTTAGTGTCTGATCCTTTGATTAAAATGGTTAACTGTACTTTAGTAAATAATGTACCGAAATTTACATGGAGACAAAAAACAAATGCACCCACACTTTGCCCTTAAAATATTCTATCATAATAAGGCATGCATATCATCCTACTGCCCCCCAGTGGTACTTTAAAAAAAAATCTTTATTTTTATGTAATGGCCTGAAAGTGTAACCAAATTAATTAATGAATTTGAGTTTAGCTTATGCAGTAGATAAAAAGTTGTGTCATTTAAGTTTGACAGGAACTGGTCAATTCCAGTACTGAAATTATATCTAGTGACAAAGTTATGTATTGATAATGAAGATACAGAAAAAGAATTGCTGTACAATACACCATAGTGGTGGTCTACACATTAATGGGGGGGGAGTTTTATTGAGCAGGAACTACCTGAAATGTTTAATGATGGACGCAAGACGAATCATGGAAAAAAAATAAAAAAACACTAGAGACTATTATTAGCTTCCACAGCTTCAGAACTCAAAAGATATGCCACTGCAAATCATATTCAGCCTCCTAAATAATGCATTGTGGTAGATGGAAATTATATACTGAGTTTAAATGATTAGACAAACTGTAGATCAATGGACAGAAATTTTACAAAGAGATCTCTTATGGAATTGGAACTGGGCATTATAGCCATATCTCTTCTCACCCTTTTGATGACAGAATTGTCTAATGAGTTTCTATACTTTGCTGAGAACTAACATTCAGTTATTTATTCTACTACTCAAGTTACAGAACAAAGTTTGGTATGAATGAATAACCACCACCACCACCACCACCACCACCATTTCAGTGATTGACTCATCCAGGGACTTTTTTATTGTTAAATATGCCTTTAAAGTGTCCAGCACATTTGGGGGCATTTAATTACATTAATGAATGATAATACCCTAGAATCCAAGAAAAAATGCACAAGTCTTAATTCTCGTTTACACTAACAGTGCTCTAGCCGGATAAAGCTGTCTGAACTTAGACTTGATTCTGAATGACACAACTATAGGATGCACTCCAAGCCTAAAGAATCTGAGATTTTTCTAAGGCTCTAATTCAGCACACTGGTTGTTCCTTGTGCTTGTTATGGGCTAAGGGCCAGGTACTTAAAGGTATTTAGGCATTAACTCCTGTGGATTTCAAAACCAATAGGGCACTTCAAAACCTTTCAAATCTGGCCCTAAGAGCCTTCACAGTACAAAGTGGAGGAGTTTCACAGGTTGGTAAAATAAACTCAAATAAGGATCACTAAGCTGGTCAGGATTTGAATTTCATTGTAGTTCCTGCACTGAGGACAAAGTTTAGCTTTCAGTGCACAGCCCAAATAGCCATGCTACGCTCTGGAGAATCCCACTGGGCATGGCCGATGAATCACAACTGCAGCCAGAGTAACTCCCAGAACCACAGCATCCTTGCCCTGTGGATCAATGCAGCAGCACATCCAACAACTCGACCTAGTCTGTACCCCGGCCCCATCACCAACTGCACAAGTATGTGCATGTTGCACACACTCCTCATGTCCTGTCCCACAAGTTCCATTGTATCTGTGACCTCTGTGCCAACACAGGAGCTGTTGAGCATGATTTACCCTTTTGAGCTTCTGAAATAGTATTTATAGGTATTACAGATCTTAAATATTTTGTCTCCCTGAATCACCTAATACGGCCATCCACATTTCTGATTGAAACCAGTTTTGTGATTGGGTGTCCATTCTTGCTAATTAAACTGGTTGCCTAAATGCAGCATTTTCAGCCCACCTGTCAGAACCCTCCAGAGAACTGTACACTCGGGACACTTGTATCCAATAGGCTTACTCCTGATTTATACCAGCACGAGTGAGATCAGAATCGACCCTCTTGAAACTAATTCAGTGCAGACAATGTAGTTACAGCAGGGATGATTTGGGTTCAGTAAATTCCCAAACCCCCTTGGCAACATTCTAAAACCTCTCATCACTTTTTTAGCTGCATTGCACAGTTCCCTTGGATACAGATATTACCCATCATGTGCGCCGGTGCCGCAATTGCTACATTAGCCTGCTCTCTTTGTCAACATCTTCCCCAGTATTAGCAATCTGTATTCAGTTGCAGAAAGCAGCTCTCTGGTGTAAGAAAATTTCTGGCTCACTAACACAGAAAACACATTTTTAAAAAATCCCCTTAGGTGAATTAGAAATCTCAAAGGAGCTGGAAAGAGTGGTTACTTTCCTGTTTCACCATACCTAATTAGTGGTGCCATCTAATCTCGCAAGCGCTCTCTCCCTGTATGGGCTTCATCCCTAAGCATTACAAGAAACTTCAGTTGCTTTGCCCCTTCCCCTTCCATATGCCCCTCCTCCTGGCAAGAGAGAGCAGAAAGCAACGTAAGGAAGGTCTGTTTCTACGGAAGAGTTGCAGTTAACAGCTTCGGACCATATCCCCTAAGAGTGTATCAGCCAAATTCATACAGTGCTGTTTCAGGCTACTATTATTTACCCTCAGCTACACGTAGAGATCTCTGTAGATGGTGCACATTATATCAGTGCCTGAAAGTTGTTCTCAGTTAGTAGCCAGTCACCTCTTTCTCATGCCGGTTTTCAGGGAAGCTGCTGTTCCCAGTTAGCTCTGTCTTTGCCAGGCGAGGCAGTGTGGAATGTAATAGTGTGACAGAAGGCATGGTCTCTAAACAGCTCTATAGCAGCTTGTGTAGCAGTGAATTAAGGGCTTGGTGATTCCCTTTCGGCACAGGTGGGCGTTGCAGAGGTATACCACCAAAGAGAAAGCCCCTGGAGGCACCCAGAACCCTCACCCAGCCTGAGGGATTAAGGGAGCAGGCCCTCTTCATTGCAAGTTATACAGACTCTCACATGACCTTCAGATAACTTAGGCCCCAGTCCTTCTACCATTTATGCACATGCTTCACTTTACCCTTGGGAGTAGTCACATGACAAATGGCACCTCTATTCCTCTAACTAAAGTTAAGTACATGAATTAGTGTTTCTCCAGGATGCCTAAATTGGTACAGGATAAAAATCACACACACACACACACACACACGGTCAATAAACCACTGATGAGATTTCCATCACGAACAAAAACAGCTGTTGTTGGAAATTTCTGGAAAAAGAAGAGACACTTTAAAAATTTATCTGCTTCTTATCTGTACAGCAAGCAGAGCCCATAAATAGACATCCTATTTGCCAGCTTCCCCAGCATTAGCTAATTTGAGAAGACTGTTCTGAATTTTAGGTGCACACACTTTGCTGTAAATCCCAGGGTAATGTATATAAACAGGGCAAGTCCCACAGTTTAAGATAATAAAGCAGCTCATTAATCAACTGAAAATAACTGTTGCCTTTTTAGAATCAGAAATCAATTTAAAACAAAACTGTGTCCACTTAGCAACTGCTGATTTCCAGAGCCAGCCTTAGACATAGGTAGACTAAGCAATTGCTTAGGGCCCCAAGCAGCTCAAAGGGGGCCCTATTTGCTTATTGGTGTGAAGGGGCCCCCAAACTATTCCTGCTTGGAGTCCCCAAATGGGCTAGCAGCACCTCTACTGATTTCATTTGGACCATAATTACTGGCCAAAGTTCCTTAATGTGACACACTCATGCGTCAGTGATCTAAAGTGATCTCAATTGTTAGCATTTCAGTGTCATTTTTATATGTGTTTCTATTTTCACTGTGCTTTTTCAAGTCTACATCATTATTCCTTTGGTCTTTCATTTCTTCCATTAGTTATACTGAACATGAATTGTTCTGAAAGATCACCAGTAATTCACATAAATGTAGTCCTGTTATTTTTCTCTGCTTTAAAAAGGAACATGATAATCATAAACTGCAACTAACAGAGCTGAAGATAATTCCCCAGCCAGTTGCAAATTAGGAATTAGATGAAAATGAGCCCCATTTCTTTTTAAATGACCTGATAATTGGTAGAAAAAGATTTAAGCCTTTTTAAATGTTATTAGTAGAAAACATAATACTGCAGAAAACTATCCTTCAGAGTCTAAATCCAGACTGGCGGGACAGGATCTACACGGGTCCAGATTAAAGCACAGGCACTGCAGATATGTGACTAGAGCCCCAAATTCTGGAGTCATGATCATATCAGAATTCTAGCTTTCATTTAAAAGAAAGAGTAAGTTTCTAGCCCTCGCAGGTGTGAATTCTTGAGAATATGACCTAAATGAAAGCAAAGCAGCAGTAGCGGCCTGGTTTTGAGACCGCCTGAACCTAAAGCCTGGAGGCAGGGACAGCCCTAGGCAGCTCTGTGGGATGTTAGCCCAAGAGCAGTGGAGTATTAGCATTAAGCAGGCCATTTGTCTAGTGTTAAACTGCACAGTGCTTTTTTTATTTTGAGTGGCTTGCAAACCATCCTGTACACACAAAACTCAGACGTGGTTTTGTCTCGTATCAATAGGGGTGCCATTTTGAAGTCCAGGCTGCTGCACAGAGGCACCAACTTTAGGGGCACTCAGGGGGCCCAGCATCCACAGAAATAAAATAGTGGGTGCTCAGCACCCACTGGGATGGCTGGGGTGATTAGCTGTTGGCAGAGTCTGCCGATCAGCTACTTCATCCACAGACTATGGCTGCAGTTTGTCTTGGCCCACCTGTCGGGCCACTGATTAGCTGTGTGATTTAATCAGGTCAATTAAATCAATCAGCTGTGAATTGTTGTTTCCACAGACAGCGCCTCCTTGCTCTGGCAGGGCAAGGCAGAGTTATTCTGATCCCAAACCACTGGAGCCCCTGGCTCCAGTAATGGCAGCCTCAGGGCGGCACCCAGCCAGGGAGGGGGCCCAACTCTCAAGCCATGCCACCCTCCCTCCCCCACTCTAACAAAAAAAGGTAGCTTAAGAGGCTCAGGTTAAGACTGGTCGCTGCACTAGGCACTAGCAATGCATACACTGCCACCAGCCTCTGTTGCTCACCTGATGGCTGGGGCCACCCCACTTGCAGTGCCTCCTACCTGCATCAATTTGTGCCTCCCTCAGCAATGGCATAGGCATGGCGTAGCTCCCAGCCAAGTTCCCTCCAACCCCAGGCTGCCCGGCAGCCGGTAAGTCTGGGAGAAAGCCTGGCTGAACTAGGGCTAGGGCTGGGGAGGAGATGGGATGGTTTGGGCCCCCAGCTGGAAAATCTGGGTCCCCCAAGCCCCAGCCTGTTGTCTCCTGACCCTGCTGCCCAAGGACCACCATGCCCCCACAATCCCAATCCTGCCCAGCTGCCCATGCCTTCCCCCCACAGTCCCAATCCTGCCTTGCTGCCTCCATTGCCTCTCCCCCTCCCCCCCACAGTCCTGGCAGCAGCAGGAGCAGGATTGGGACTGCTTGAGTGGGGCTCGTGTCCCGGCACAGCCTGCCGCCTCCTGCCCTGTGCGACCCAGAGGGGCCGGGGGGAGGAATGGAGCCAGGGTAGGGCAGCCACTGGCAAAACAAGAAGTCGGCACTGATGCTGCTGCACCCCTGCCGGTGTGATCTTGCACACCAGTGGAGCAGTCTGGTCTTCAAAAATGTCATCTCCCCGTGGCATGACCTCGTATGCACTGTACGTGCAAAGTCACACCAGCGGGGGCAATGCTGGCAAGGGTGGACCCACACTATTCCCAAAAGCACCAGAACATCTGGTATTCTGGGAATACATGAGTGGCCGTCCCAGCTAGTGCCCTGACACTACCATAGGAATCCATGTGGCAGAAGAAGAGTAAGAAGTACCCAATCCACACCCAAATTGCATACACCCTGGGTGCTGGGCTAAATAACTAAGGGCCACCCATCTCTTCAGGGCTGAAGAGGCCCCCAGCTGCCATGCTTTGGGGCCAGAGGATCTATGCCTTGCGATGAATGTAAGGGCCCCGTACTTAACATGTCTGGAACGCCCATCCAACCCGTGTGTGATAGGAACAGATTGGTATGCGGGTCTGGCTTTGCCTTGTGAATATGAAAGAGAGTTCTTTTTACATTGCGACATTTCTTTTACTCCCTGGGGTCAGCTAAGAATGGCAACTTTGTGCTCTGCTTGCTTTACAGTGGGCATGTCAGCCTCCACCCATCTTGTACTCCCACAGAGCACCTTTCCCAGATCAGGAAGTGGCTGGGAGGTGGGGGAGGGAGGGAAAGCACTCAGTACGACATCTTCAGTGAACTAATAAACACCTCCATGGCTGCTGACATACAGCTCAGAGCCTGGAGGATGTCCTTGTCATAAAAACTAAACATGGACATAGAAGAGAGAAAAATCAGCACAGGAGCAGGAGCGTGAAACACAACAGGAGATGTTGCATATTATAAGCGATCTGTCTGACATGCTGAGGCATCTGGTAGAGCTCCAGGAAGAGCAGCGGCGAGACAGACTCCCTCTGCAGCCCCTTCAAAATGCTCAATCAACAAGCTGTTTCTTAGCAGCGCCCACCCCAAGTGCTCTAGGAGGAGGTTGAGAAGGGTGCAGAAAGAGGCAATGGCCCTTTTAAGAACTGGGAATGTGCAGTGTCACATTTTGCTCTGCATGGCCAAGCAGCCTGATGAGAATGTTAAAATATTTTCCTTCCCTCCCCCCCACAAGGAAATGGGTCACAATTAAAATGTACTGCTTTAAAATACATTTCTCTATATTCATTGAGAGTTTGTGGATTGTCAGACGTACATTACTGTGGTTCATTCCAAAATCAGGTTTTCAATGTTTCCCTGACGCACAGCACTCCACGCTTGGTTCGTACCGTAGCACTGGAATCTGGCTGCTCAAAATTAGCGGCCAGCCTATCAGCCTCCATGCCCCAACCCTGGGGGAACTCTCACCCTTTGTTTCACACACACTATGGATCACACAGCAGGCTGAAAACAGTTGGGATGGTGCATTCATTGAGGCCTAACCTAGTGAGCAACCTGCACCATCTTGCTTTTAAGCAGCCAAATGCACATTCCAGCACCATTCTGCACTTGCTGAGCCTATTATGGAAATGCTCCTTCTCGCTGTCCAGGTGCCCGGTGTAGGGCTTTATTAGCCAAGGGATCAAGGAGCAACCAGGATCCTCCAGGATCACTATTGGCATTTCAGCATCACCAATATTTATTTTTTGGTCAGGGAAGAAAGTGCCCGCTTGCATCTTTTTTAACAGACCTGAGTTCCTAAAGATGCGTGCAGCATGTACCTTTCCAGACCACCCCACGTTGATGTCAGTGAAACATCCTCTGTGATCCACAAGGGCCTGCAACACCATTGAGAAGTATACCTTCCAGTTTATGTACTCTGTGGCAAGGTGGTCCGGTGCTGAGATAGGATATGCATCTCATCTGTCATCTCCCTTTCCCCCAGTTTGGGAACCCCACTGCAGCAAACTTGTCCACTATGTCCTGCACATTTCCCAAAGTCACTACCCTTCTTAGCAAAGATCTATTGATGGCCTGAACACTTGCATCACAGCTGCTCCTATGGTATATTTACTGACTCCAAATTGATTCCCAACTGACCAATAGCAGCCTGGCATTGCTAGCTTCCACAGAGCAATGGCCAATCACTTCTCCACTGTCCGAGCTGGTCTCAAACAAGCATTCATGCACTTCAGGGCTGGGGACAGCTCTGCGCAAAGTTCAAGGAAAGTGGCCTTTTGCATACGAAAGTTCTGTAGCCACTGACCATCCCACACCTTCATAATGATGTGGTCCTACCAGTCAGTGCTTGTCTCCCAGAACCGGTGCTCCACCAACTGCAGATGGTGCGTGACAGCCTGCAGCAAACGGGAATTGTTTCACTCTATGGCTTGTAGCAGGGCGGCCTCAGTAACATCGCAATTTTCCGCTCTGCGGCTCCTGTCTCAGCTTTGAAAGTACTGCAAAATAAGTCATGAGGTGTCTGTGACACTCACATTGATGGGGCCCACTCAGCTCTGCACTACATGGGAACGGCGTGCACGCATCAGAGACAGAAGTATTTAGAAAAATGATGCAAAAAAGCGTTTGTCTGGGACAAGAAGCGAGGGGGAGGGAGCACATTGCATCATGGGAGAATGACAAGCTTCCCAAAAGCCTCTGCGTCTAGTTACACTGTGGGATAGCTACCCACGGTGCACTACTTTGATTGTCGACCTAACCACGGCTAGTGTGGACGCAATCCCCAACACAATGCGTGTGGTGTGATTATGCTCCTGTGACTTCTAAAATTTGGCAGGTGAAAGTCTATTTAAAATAAACAGACTTCACTCCACCGTGTAGACATACCCACACTATCTGCATTCATCAGATTAGCTCAGAGCCGCAATATAATTCTAACTAAACATTTTAAAATTAAGCTTGTTTGTTTTAAGGCAGTATGATTAAGAAGTCCTTTACCTTTGTTGGAATAATGCTGTTTACCTCCTTTATAAAGTGCTTTGAGATCTGCCAATGAAAAAGCTTTATAAGAGCTAGATATTATCAATGAGCCAAAAAAATACTTCCAGACTAAAAACGTGTGTTATAATTTACAAGCTAAAGTGGACTTTGAACAGCTGAGTTATAAACCTCTTTAGAATCAAAATGGAGATAGGTTGTCAGAATTTGTGCTTCCAGGGATGACTATAATTAATTGTCACTGCCGCTGCGGCACAATTGCTCACAATAATGAATTTGGACTTGTTTTACAGTTAGCCTGTAGTACTGAGAATATTGCTCATAATTCCTTGGGTAGGCTTTGGAGGTTTATAAATATATTCAATCATCATATATTTGATGAGATTTAATTTAAATATAGCAAAAAACCCTTCAAATGAATCATCTCTTATTTATCATTTAAGATGAATGCAGCCTATGTCATAATCTCTCCTTTCAAATCCATTGCTTCCACATAAATTAAATCATTCACTACATACATCCAAGTCAAATATCCTTTTAGAAAGCCATATTTTAGCGAAAGCAATTACATCTGGCCATTGATACATCACCTAAGCTTTTAAAAGCTCTGTTTTCAGAGAAAGACTTCAGGTCTTGATATCAACGAATGTAACAGAGATACAGATCCTTTGGTGCCTGTGCTACACGTCACAATTCCAAAAAGAGGTGGCCATAGGTGGTTTTCTGCCACTTTCCCATTCTTTCCACTCCTGGGGGCTGCGAAGTGCCAGTTCAACCCAAGTGTTAGTAATAGTCACTCTAACTTATATGGACATTAATGTCTCCGGGATATTTTGTTGGTCCTGGATTGCATGTTTCAGTCACACTCTAGAATGACCCCAAAATGTCTCATGTAGGTTGCAGAGGGACCAGGAGCTGTTAGATGGCCAGGTTCAACTGGAAACCTGCTGCACCATTGTTCCTTGTCTTCCTGTTTCCCTTTCTTCATAAGGGCATTTCTTGCTTTCTTATTTCCATGCTTTCAGTGACCTTGTTATGGTTGCTTAAGTAGCCTTTGTGCTCAGTCTAATTTCTTACATTTGACTTTAGAGTCTTTTTGACTAGAGCTCTAGTCTCGGCAGTGAAACTGGCTTTAGGCAAGTCAATTAATCCCCGTGCTCCAGTTTTGACTCCGTAATAATGCTTACCTAAATCATGGGAGACAGGTGGGTTTGGAGAATTACTTCTTAATGGCTGTACATGTGCTAAAAATATTTCTTCAATGCATTTCTGCCCAGCCTTCAATTCCCAGAGCCCTTCCTAGAAAACACTTGATCAGGAGATGAATCAATAGCCGCCCTTACATTGTCAGCATACCCTCTTCCCCTCACAGATGGTATTAAATGGAGTACCCATGGTACCTACAGTGCTACTCACTTAGTTGCTTAGGTGGCTTAAAACTCAGGCTATGTCCATGTGCACTGCATTTCCACGAGTCACAGCTCACAGTCTCATCCACTGTACACCACCCAAACTTATATCCCCCAGTAAAGGGTATTTATTAGTAACTAAACATAAAACTTCTGCCTAAGCGCTCTCCTCCAAGCTTGGCTGTTCCTAGGCTCTCCCTATAATCTCCTCTGTGCCAACCCTTAGTTCCCTGTGCCCCAGAGTGAGAATTCAACCTCTCTCAGGGCTCAGGGCTGCAGCTCGCAGAGTGCTCTGGCCTTGATCCAGCAAAACAGGCAAGCTCATGCGTAATTTCAAACATTTGCATTCTCCCACTGAAGTTATATTATGCACGTGCTTAAAGCTAAGCACATGCTTAGGTGTCTTGCAGGGCCAGCATTAGGGGGCAGCAAGCAGGTCAGTTGCTCAGGACCTCACACCACAGAGGTCCCTGCGTGGCAAGGATCAGGCTTTAGCTTCAGAAACATTGCAGAAATCCAATGTGAGAGTAGGTATGGGAGGTGGGGTGAGGGCCCACGCAGTTTCTGCCCAGCTAGTGTAACACCATCCCTGGTGCTTTGCTGGATTGGGACCAGCACCTTGCATGATCAGACCCATCTATTCCGGTTTGCGCTAACAAGAGCAACTGATTGGAGTGTAAGTATATTCAACTCAGTCCTGAGTTCTAGCGCCTGTCCTAAGGCTCAACACAGGGAACCTACATTCCAGTCTAATTTGCCTCCATATTAGCGGAAGGCTGAATAGTCCACTACCAACTGCAGCACAGTGGAATCCTCCCATTGTAAAAATCTTTTGCGCTATTTCAGCCTCATCTAAGCATATAGCATTAAGAGTTTACGTGGACCAACTGCACTGGAGTGAAATTTGTTGTATAAGCAGAAGTGAAATTTACCAGTTGCAGCGCACTGCAGCACCCCAGGGCTTTCGCTCTCTGGGACTATTAATGGAGTTCTACCATATCCAAGTTCACTCCTGTCAGGTTCCACTGGATACATTATGAAGTAGCAAAGCTCCACTGTGAAATGTAAGTTCCTAGTATATGGATTTAATTAATATTTACAATCACAATTTGATTAAACAAGAGCAGAATAAAGACAACCAGATGGTTTTTGATCATCCTAAATCACAGACAAGAGGTCATTCTCAAGACAGATAAATGAGAAAGTTTAACAGCATGATGGGAAAGTCGGTCTTCTATTTGTGGGTGGAAATGTTGCATTGTTTAGCAGTAGCTATTGTAGAATTAACCTGTTCCCCTCTTATCAGGTAGGTGTATTTGTCATTAAGACCAATAAAAGCTGGAGAAAGGTACAGACTTTAAGGAAAATAATTTTTTTTTAAAATGTGCTGCACAAAGGCTAAATGGATGGTACAATGTACAGTTTCTTTATGAGTCCTAAATTAAGATTCAAATTAAAAATAGTTCTTTGTAAACCAATATAAAAAACCTGTTCGCTGTTGATTTCGACTCTGATCATAGCATACTAACAGCCATAAATACAAACTTGAATAAACATGCAACACTAGTGCCTCATTTAACCTTCATCTAAGAAAGGAGGAGAACTTCAACTTTTACACCATTAATTTCAACTCATTAGTGCCAGTGCTTCCAGTGACATTTCTTTTGTGCTCAACCTTTTCATCAGAAGGAAAATAAGAGCCAAGCAGAGATGTGATAACAGCCAATGACCACTGCTAACATACCATTACAACAGCTCCCTGGAAGTAGTCTTTTAAAGTTTGCAATTTGAAAAAAATATATTTTGCTGGTAATTGGAGTAGATCTGTCTATTTTTGGGGGGGGGAGAGGGGGAAGGGGAGGAATATTTCTAAATTATGCTTTAATAGTCAAATTTTGCATCAAATCACATCCCATGTTATCCATCTGACCTCAGCTGGAAGTCACAAGGTGCAAGTATATGCAAAATTTGACTGATTCCTTTCCTGTTTTTGTTATCCAAGCCTCTCTGGAAAAAAGAAAATTATTACTGACTGCAAGTCTTCCATCACCTCATGCACTAATCTAGATAGACAGTATTTTAAGGAAAATTCTGTAATCGAGATGAATATTTGTATGAACATTTTCATAATGAGAATGTATGCAAATAAGGAGACAGAAAATGCTACAGTGAGCCTTAAATTCTAAAGTATGGTTTTGGAGGCCAATGGATCGATGAGATAAGGGAAGTACCTTTTGCACTTTATCTGTGACTGAGGGATACATTATACCAGGGGTTCTCAAACTTTTTAAACGGACCCCCCCCATGGACTTTCATGTAACAATTGCTCTCCCTCCTTCTACCAAACCCCCACTCCCTTTTAGAAAAAAAAAAAAGCAGGGCCTACATATCATCGGTGCAATATGACTGCTTAATTTGGAAGGGTTAAGAGGCAGCAGCAGCTCCCCTACAGCTCCGGAGCCCAAGGTGACCCACCAGACAAAATGGCGGCAGCAAATCGCACCTCATGGCTGTGATTATCCTCAGGCAGCAGCACGGACGCAGCTGCCACCTCCGGGAACCTGCAGAGCGGTAACGACGCAGGGCGCCTGCCCAGCAGTGACGAGGGGGGCTGCTGCTGCTGTAGCTGCAAGGGGTGGGCGGCGGCTGCTGGGAGCCGTTGGACTGGAGACGGAAGCCGCTGTGCACAGCTTGGAACATGGAGCTGACCCAGCTCTGTCTCTTGTTCTGCCAGCAGTGCTGGGCCCACCCCCTGCAGCAGCCTCCTCCCACCTCCACTCCCCTCCTAAAGGTGCTCCACCCCCAACACCTGCCTGGGGCTGCCCAGGTGAAGTGCTGGGATCCCCACTGCCGCCCGGCCCTGCTTTCAGTCAGGCACCCCTTACCCAGCAGGGGAAGACAGCTCCATCATCATAAGTTTGGGGGGCATTGCCCCTCCCCCAAATTCTGCCCAGGGCACCTCACCTTCCCACAACCCATCTCACGCCCCCTTTGAGAACCGCTGCATTATACCAGGACAAGCCTCCAGAGACATTTACTACCCTTACATGTACTGCGGCTAGAGTTCAGGCATCAGCCCCCCTTTGTGTTGGTACTATGGGTACATAGAGCAAGGGGTCCCACAGAGCTTATGTTTTGAACACATGGCACTGGAAGAAGCAGGATGAGAAGCAGAATCTGTTACACCCTTTAATAAAAAAGTATCTCACACTCTCTCAGTGCCACCCTGCTGGCTCTGTCACAGCTCACATGTGTAGAAGGACATAGCCACACGCTCAGCCAGACATACTCCTTCGGAGGCACTAAACACTGCCAGTACTACTAGCCAGCTCCTAACCTTTGCATTCTCAAATGCAAGCAATCCTATTATGTCTATCTCTTGCATGGATGTATAACCCACACCCACTCAGTTGAGTGCTTTGTTCCCTGTCTCGTAGGGCTGGGCCACGTACGAACCTTCTACAGCTTTGGCGAACAAACCTGGTTCTTTTAGCTCAGACAGTAGAGGTTCGTGCTTTAAGATCTAAAGGTCCTGGTTTTGATCCCTGCTGCAGGGAACCCACCCAGAGTGGCATTACAGATGCATCTTGGGGAAGGGTGGTAGGATACACCTTCCCCCCTGTTTAATAGTAACAACAACTAGCTCTTAGTGAATCAGTGAAGGTAGAGCCATAAATTTGGCTCTTTTGGTTGGGCAGCTGTTTAATATTAGATTTTGTTTTAAAAAATGAATAATTTAGGAGGATTATATTCATCTTTACACTAGGGATTGTAGAAGGGGTTCTGAGGTTAAAGCTTGTATTTCCCCATGACAGCATCTTTTAGACCTGAATGTTTGTATATATTTGTTGGCTGAAATCAGTCAACCAAGCAAATAAATATCTACATTTCGACATGAAAAGCTATTCTTAGCAACTCCCAACCAAAAAGGATTCATTTCCTTTTACCAAAAATACTTAATAGATCACAGTCAGTTATTCTGTGCAGTTAAATGATCCTAAACAAAAATGACCAATGTTCAGAAACTGGTGATTAAAGTAGGCTGTTAATCACTTTCTGAACATGCATACACAGTTTGCACAGCTGAAGAGGTGCATTGCCCGCAACAGCACATTTGATATACATTCTCAATCTTATTTCTGCATTGCATCAAATCTGGACACTATTGAAGACACTAGGAGTCTAAAAGCACCTAGTTTATATTTTTTTTCCCCAATTATATAAGTGCTTTCCACATTAACATGGTCACACAGGAATTGCCATACTGAATCAGAGCAGTGGTCCATCTAGCCAGTCTATCTCTGACGGGGATGGTAGCAGCTGCTTCAGAGGAAGAAGCAGGCAACACTTGCAATGGCAGTTCTGGAACAACCCACTCACAAGAAAATATTTCTTTCTGGCCCCTTTTAGAAGTTGGCTTCTGCCCTGAAGCAGGAGAGCCGGTATCATTTCCAAAACTTGCATTTACTAAAATGACTCTGAATATTCTTATCTATTTAAATAGCCAAACCTTGTTTGAATCCTGATGACCTCTTGGCTCACCACTGGACCAAGAGAATAGCCAGAAAAAAATAAAAAAAAAACCCTGCATAATTTCAAGTTCTAATTATTTGATTATCTCCACGAAAGCAATAGTAAAGAGCACGTATGAGCATGTTTACTAAAGAGCCATTGCTGCACAGGAGCAATTAAAGAAATAATAAAGTGTATCAAATCTCCATTAAATTCTCATGTCCATGTTTTTAATGTCCTCCTGTTGTTTATTACCAATGTGTCTATTTGTAGCATAAACAGCAGCTTTTCTCTTGTAATCAGACTGTCCTGATTCATAAATCAGTGATGCTTCAGGCCAGCATTTCTGGTATAATCATTCTTCTTGTAGCAAAATATGCTCTGACAAACACAGACTTTTGACTAATGCTGGGCAAACTGTCCAAATGAGCCCCCTGAACTAGTGTAGCCAACAGGAGCCAGTCTCAGAGGCTGGCAGTGAGCCAGCAGTTCACTTGGAAGTGTGGGTTCTACAGAATTTGAACAAGAGGGGGGAGGGACAAACTACCACAGCGTAGTCCCAACAGGGCTCCGACTCCTGTGCAAACCTTGCACAGAAATGCTTGTTTTAATCTCACTGACCATACAGTCATGCAAAGTGCTGAGCAGCTCTTGGGAGATGCCGAACGCCTTTAGCTGCCATGGGCGGCAGAAGGAGCTGAAGGTGCTTGGCATAAACCTAGCTAAATACTTAAATATGGAATTAAGTCCATCTCTATCCCCTCAAAGCACTCGAGCATTAAAGAGGGAAGAAGAATTAGACTGAAGTTTCCTAAATAAAACAATACCCTTGCCTCTTATGTAGCATTTTTCAGGACTAGATCTCAAAGCACTTCACAAAGGGAGGTCAGGATCATCGTCCCCATTTTACAGATGGGAAAAACTGAGGCACACAGCGGTTAAAGTGACTTGCCCAAGGTCACCCAGCCAACAAGTGGCAGATTCCCAGTGCAGTGCTTCAAAAGCACCTAATTCCCAAGGTGCCTAAGTGACTGTCACTTTTCACATAAATGCTATCACCTTTCAATAAAGATTTAGGTTCTTAAGTGCCTAAGTCTATTTTGAAAGTGGGACTTAAGCGCCCTTGAAAATTTTGCCTTTAAGCATACGCTGAAAGTTACACATATGCCTTTGTGCTTTGTTGGATCGGGACACTGCTCAGGAGCAGATGGAAGAGGCTGATTTTAAAGAAGCACAAACGCATACGTTATATATCAAAAGGGCTGGGAAAGGAAATGCAGACAGACTACATAGCATAAGAGGGTTCCAGCAAAATGTTCTATTATAACATTCCTTAAGTGGGGTAGTGGAGCTTTAAATCTGTAAAATCAGCAAACAGATTCTTTCGTGTAAAATAATCTAATGTGCCAACGAGACCATAAAATTACACTGTGCTGATCTTCAGCAATCATCAGCGGACGCAGCTGACAGAACATTAACAATTGTTACAGACACCAAGATCATCTGTTTGTGAAACGAGAAAGTTTTATCCAGGAGTCACACTACTAATATTCTCAAGGAAAATTCAGTTTGAAGGGTGGAGTCTAGGTCGGAAGATGGAGATAGAAAGCATCATGAAAGAGAACCCCAGCTTTTAACAAAAAAACATACAAAACAAAAATCTTTCCAGTCCCTCCTCCTTGGAACTCAGAAGACAATGCCACTTACAAAGTTATGTCTTTTTCTTTAGGTTCTTAGTATTTGCATTTGAATAAAAAAGGAATTCAAAAGTCAAATAAAAGCTTCAAGGTCAAAAATCTTTTTATAGTAACAAAGAGAATTATAATAATTGCTCACAACCAAAGAAGCAGTCATTTCAGATACGAGTATGAATCTCCAAATTATCAGTGATAAAATCTTGTGTCATCTAATGAGGATAATGACAGAGACAGTGATTTAAAATGCAACAATCGTATAGGACCTGATTTAAGAAATACGGGTTATTTATTTATACCTCTACAGACTGAGTGTTTTTCCTAGATTTTTAGAATTTTGAAAACATACTTCTTAGGCATCAATAAAGTTTATAGAAATTCTGTTGCTGGAAAAATCCTAACTAATGGATCCTTTTAATAGGCAGGAGATTTATAAGCATCTCTCTTAATTCACAAAGAAAACAGAAAAAGTAAACAGAGGATGCTCGTGGGCAACAAATGTAGAATCCAGGAAACAGCTCTCTCTTGGAATTAATAGTAGATTTTCTCATTAAGCAATAACACAACTCCTCTGTGTAGCCCATGGTCAATAAAGCTCATTCTATCGTGGAGGCAGAGGAGGAGAGGCGTGTTTAATTTTAAGTATTGCTCAGAAATAACTTTTGCACTGAAGAAAAATTCAATATTAGGCACGATGATAGGGCATCTGTCCCACACTGGTGT
Organism: Mesoclemmys tuberculata; assembly: GCA_007922155.1. Taxonomy (NCBI): domain Eukaryota; kingdom Metazoa; phylum Chordata; order Testudines; family Chelidae; genus Mesoclemmys; species Mesoclemmys tuberculata. The sequence goes on from ML677027.1 coordinate 1,641,234, forward strand.
ATGAGGGATTAAAAGCAGCCTAGGGTGGCTGCACAGGGGACAGCCATAGAGAAGCCGCATGGAGCAGCCAGCCAGGGTGCAGCGGGTCCATATAAGAAGAGATGAAGGGCAAAGCAGAGTCAGTAGCTGCCTGGAGCTCAAGGAGGGAAGCCTTGGCACCTAGCAAGAAAAGAAAAGTTCCAGCGCATTGGACAGAGCAGTGCCTGGAGACCCTGAGGAGAGGGCAAAGCAGGTGCTCGGGCCATAGGGAAGTGGCCCAGAGAAATGTGTTGAAGGAGACGCGGCATGTGGCTGTCATCTACACCATCCCTGGGCCAGAACTTGGATAGCAGACAGGCCCAGGTGTCTCCCTGATCCCCTCACTCGCCACTGAGGAAGTGGCTGCACAGGGGGACTGCAGCACTAACGCGGGCAGAGGGGCACACAGACAGCGATCTGGCTGGAGAACCATGTCCTGAAGAGGATGCTGTGGTCCCTGGAGTGACAAGGATCAGAAAGCAGATGTCACAGGGCAAGACACCATTGGGAGAGGACATATCTACCTGCAGAGCTAATCCGAGACAGCCAACAGTAGGCACCAGTGCATGGATCCCAATCAAGGCACCCTTTCGAGAGTATGAGAGAAATTCCAAGATGCAGCACAGAACTTGCAGCCCAGGGGGCACATGAAGCCTGGCTTTAAGCCACACTCATGCTCTCCTGGTTCTGAGCTGATCTGATGCCTCCAGTGTAATGTGGACAGCCTACGAGGTGGGTATGAATTACAACCGCCTATGAGCACCAACATGATCCAGAATCTCTTCACTGCAAGTACTAAAACTTCCACCATGCAACAGGCCAGCATGGAGGGCAGGGCTAACTTGCTTGCTAACTAGGCTTCAGGGCCATTGTTAGTCGTCATTATATACCTCCACAAAAATAACTGCAACCCTCACACACTCGTTATGGGCCAACCCATAGGCCAGCTTGCATTGTGATATACTAAAGAGCAAGAGGACACAAGACAGCCCCTTCTTAGTTTGTATTGGCTATCATTGTTTCAAGCAGCAGTGCAAGAGGGGAAAAGCATCCCTCCCTTTGTGCAGATGGGCTGCAAGAGGTGGGAAGTGGGCAAGGCCTCAATTCTATCTCCCCAATACAGCTAGCAGCATTGCTGCTGATGTATCAGGAAGCATACACTGAATGGAATGGGATGCACCAGGAGCAGCTCAAACGCACTGCCTCCTACTCTAGATGGGTCATTAAGCCACAATCTAGCCTTATACATAATCTTTACTACACAATATGGTCTGAAAGGCCTTAAGATCTGATCCTACCCTCACTGAAGTCAATGGAGACCAGTCTACATCATCAGGCATTGGCTCAAGATCTTAGTGGTGAAAAAAGATGTTTTTAAAAAAAAGGGCCGAAACAATAAGGCACAGAAGTGACCTAAAAAGTGGTTAATACACGTTGTGATGAACATGCTGCCCATGTTCTGTTTTAACATGACATATGAACGGCCACACAAATTACCTCTCCTCACAAACAAGCAGAAATCAAAGACAACCACTTC
>ML677027.1:1647788-1716565 GCA_007922155.1 Mesoclemmys tuberculata
ACTTCGGGCTGACTTCAAAGAGCTGACCTTTTGAAAATTCTGAATCTCATGCTCCTTTAGTATTTGTAAACCCACATGGCTTCCGGTGTGAAATGATGTTCTATCCAGTTGTCTTTCTCAAGCAATTTATTCCAAACTCTAATCAATGAATAAATTAGATGACTGTTAACATCTTTCATCCTGTACACAGAAAAGGCACATTATGATGAAAGTTATTTCTATTTTTTTCCCCAAACTTTAAACAAAATTAGGAAAAACTTTTTCGTGTAGGGCATTGAAAGGCCTGATCTTCAGCCCATGGAAGTGATCAAGAAAGACTCTTATTGACTACAGTGCATTCAAGTTCAAACCCCAAACCTCTGTATTTTAGTCATTTTTCTGCTGTTTTTCAAAACAACAAAAATAATGAAGGACTAATGTTAGATTTCAAGTTTCCTTCTTTCAGACTCCAGTTTCTGAAAGTCTTGGCCTTAGGAGTTCAAGTGTATTCCTGGGCAAATATCTGAACTAGGGAATTGACCCATTGCTCTCCATGACACTTCTGGCATTGTAGTTTGTGGATGTTCTTTGTTTTTTATGTGAAGTACTTGTTCTTTTACATCAGAAATCAAATGAAAAATATACCGCTACCATTTTCAGACAGAAATGTATTTACCTATCATGGGAGAGTTAGTGCAATAAAGACACTTCTCATAAAAAATTAGGGCTGGAAGGGAACTCAGGAGGTTATCTAATCCAATCCCCTGCTCAAACAGGACCAACCCCAACTACATCATCCCAACCAGGGCTTTGTCAAGCTGTGCCTTAATAATCTCTAAGGATGAAGATTCCACCACCTCCCTAGGCAACCCTTTCTTTTATCATCAGGGGTACGAGCAATGCTCTTTTATCCAAAGCAAAGTTCCTTCTAATATTAATAATCTTATTAAATTATCAAATTAGACACTGAGTAATACACTCAGTTCTGCAAACAAACTAGCAAAATTGATTCTCCTGTGCTCCTTGGAGTTCACACCATCCAAAGAACACTTGAGGGGAAATAGGAGATAATGGGAGAAACATTCAAAAGTGCCTACTCTTTCGCTTACCTCAAGTAGAGTCATTGTTGTGCTTTCACCAGCATTTTTATTCTAGCCCAATATTTTTTTCTTGTATATTGTTATGAAAGTAGATACCCAAGCTATGCTCACCTTGAAGCTAGCATTAGAGAAACCTGACCAGCAGTGTTTCAGTGTTGTTCTCACAGCCAGCCCGCAGGGGGTGATAGAGAACTACATAAACTGAGTCTTCCCTTGAATCCGGTTATTAGTAAAATAGACCTTCCCCAGCCCCCAGCGCCAGCCACCACCACTGAACATAAATATTGGACAGTGGCGCAGAAATAGTACACATGTACTACAAAATAACTCCCAAATACATTCTAAAATGTCTCCAACTGCTCTAAATCACAGGAATCGTAAGTGACTATGCAATAAATTACAGCAAGCAAGCACCGTATGGTAAAATAATTGCAATGTTGTTGCATCCTACATCATAAGCCTGTAGGTTTAACAGTAGGATTAACAAGGCAAGTCCTTTAGATTTTTCATTGGGCTATACACGGCAATGTAACGCAGCACAAGTATTCCAACAGGTAGGAAAGTAATATTAGATGTGTTCGCCAATTATAATGGGAGACTAAAAATTAATAATATCTCTTGGAAGTTCAGTCACAATTCAGCTGAATACATTTTGAATATGCATGTTCAGTCAATCAACAATATGACTACTGGGGAAATTAAAAGTCCCAGAAGCCAATTAGTCGTATATGCCTCATTCCAGTGGTAAATAACTCTCTCTCACACCCACACACACAATTGAGAGATTTAAGAGACCTCTTAGCTCAAGGAAACAACAAGGTCAATAGACATTAACCAGAATCAAAAGATTTTTGCAGCTCTAAGGTTTGTCATCTGTATAAAATTAATAAAGGTAAAACTCAAAGGTAACAGATTGAAGTAAATTATTCCAGCGCGATGGGACAGACTAAACTACTGTGAAAGTATATTAAAAAAAATCTGAACACTAAAGGAAAAAAAGTGACATTCAAAAACAAAAATCAGTGGATACCTCATTGAGTCAATCACCACAAGGATTTGTACAAAAACTAAACACATTGGACTCAGATTTGCTCCCGCCAAAGTCAACAGCAGTTTTTCCTTTGATATAATAGACTTGACTGTACTCCTATTTTATAAGCTCAGATAGTAAGGTAGAATAAAGATCCACATACGGATTTTACTAAACTAGTCATCTGTTTATTTTTCACAAAAAGAAAAGAAAATGAGTGAATTCCTTAGTTACCAGAACCATCACAAGTGACCCGAACTGGGAACAGCATGTTAACAGGTGGACATCGGAGTGAGGGAGTCTGCGAACAGGAGGTATTTTCTTAGATGGAAATGTTAATCCAAATTTTCTATACAACATCCATCTTCTGGGAGATGATGAGTACATTAAAGACTCCATTGTTTCTCTAGGAAGTTTCACATAGGTTTAATATATACCTAGTGTCACATCACTGGGTTCATGTATACTTTATCTTTGGTTTCAGTTCACAGGAGCTCACAGCCCTTGAGTTGTTCATTGATATTCCAGTTCCAGAGGAAACTGAGCATCACAGGTTTTGAACCAAACTGAGTCAGCCCATGTAATGTTGCTCTTCATGACAGGACTCTGTTTTGCAAAATTCAGGGGCCACTGGAGTCAGTGTTCAGAATCAGCTCTAATCCAAAATTGCCAAATCCTTCTCATGCCACGTACTGTGAAAAATTTTCAAACTGCAGATGGGCCTGAACAGGAAACACCAGATCCAACTTACTGTGAACTTTGCGGAATGGTTGATCCAGTTCTGACATTCATAGCTCAGGCCAATTTCCACCCTGGATCCTGTCACAGAGTGAAAGGAAGGTACCTGTGACTGATTGCCTGCTGCCCAGCTGACTGAAAAGGAAGACATCAGTGGCCACCTGGCTACTGCTGATTAATTAAAAAGGAAGGTACTTGGGCAGGTAACAGTGCACAGGGATGGAGGGAGGTTGAGTACTCCCTATGACAGACAGCCAGGAACAGCCAGGGGATGCTACTGAAGACAGAGAAAAGCAGCTGAGAAGCTGTTTGACTGGGACAGAGTTCCTGACAGAATTCCTGAGTAAAACAATTAGGGGAAGCCTTCTGGAGGCACAATCAGAGAATCCAGAGTACACAGACTGGATAGCCCAGAGGACTGTAAAGGGAAACAGAATACGAGCAGCTATGGAGAGCTGAGATGCTGTATTAGCTAGGGAAACTGAAGCTAGACTGCTGAGAAGGAGGACTGTGAAAGAGAAATAGTCAGGCTTCAGAAATGAGGGACTGTACCTAATAGGAGACTGGGACCAAAAAAAATCATGTATGAGCATATTGCATATCAATAAACTAGTCCCTGAGAAGAGGTGTAGGTATGTGACACAGGCCCTGATGAACTTATTAAGGAGTTCCTGGGCAGAGGGAAACTGAGGCTAGGTACTCCAGAACAATGAGAGGGTCAGAAGGGTGTGTTGCACAACACACATGCTCACTTACAGATCCATACTCCCCAGATGTCAGCAAAATTCAGGCCTGGATTTGAAGTCATCTCATCTCTGCATTTTAATCCCTTCACTAATTGAAACAAAGTCAAGAAATGAAAACTAAACTTCCAGAGGGGTAGCTGTGTTAATCTGTATAAAGCAAAAACAACAAGAGTCCTGTAGCACTTTAAAGACTCTGACAAAGTGGGTTACAGCCCACGAAAGCTCATGCCTTCAAAAATTAAATTTGCTAGTCTTTAGAAAATTAAACTGAAATTGAGATTAAACAAATTCAGGGGTCCCTCCCCTCAGGTTTTGAAATTCACTGACTCCAGAGGTACAGGCAGAATCTACCTTGGTAGAATTTGAGGGGAAAAATCCAGACTTATTTGGGCATCACTGGTATTATGAGACACAAGGGCTCCCTTCTGCAAAGCCACTGAAGCCGGTGGGTGTTGCAGGGGCTGAACGTCTTTAAGGAAATGCCAGCACCTTGCATGTTCAGGCTCTCAGTGGGATCAGATGCATATTTATGGTTTTTCTTGCTCATGTGCATATGCTAAAATTGCTGGTGAAGTTTAGTGTTCAAAGGCATTTGTCCTCAGGGCATACTGGCAGGGAGGTTGGGGTGTGATAGCTTTAGTGCCTGACCCTGGGTTGTAATACAATTCCCATTGGTTTCAAGGAATGTTGGCTCAGCCCCATCCCCTACGGTAAAGAGCGGTGATCAAGTTGGCGTGTACAAGGGCAGACTACAGTCTTTCCGGTTTCCTGCTTGTATTTTCGATTCTGTGAATGTTAAAAGTGGCATTACTGTTTAATCTAAGACCTGCTAGAGATGTAAGCATGAACATAGCAATATAGCTTTTTTCACTCCTTGTGTTATGGTAGTAACTAGATCCTTTAATCAGGATCAGGGGCCCGTTGTGATAGATGCTATACCAACACAGAGTAGAAGACAATAAGCCCATTAGTAAAGGATGATCCCGTAACACAAAATACAGTCTAGGATAAGAAGAATCATGAACAAAGAGCAAATCTTTTACCATCATCTCAACCATTGCACTTGTAACACAGTATCAGAGCATACCCATGCTCATTTTTGTGTCTGATCCCTAGAATTCTCTTTAAAAGTATACCCTTAAATAAAATTACAGTAGAAAGATACTGAAGTTTTAGTGTATTACTATGTCACGTACAGTGCATCAGATTTTACCACTTCTTTCCTTTATCAAAGGTGTTTGACTCCAGAAAAGTACAGAAAAAGACTATACCACTCAAACGCATAAAGATCTCACATGCCTTGTTAAGTTCAGTTACCCTCAAGGACAGCAAGAACATGCACATTTAGGGCCTGATCCAAAGCCCATTTAAAATCAATTAATTGCTCAATTAACTTCATGGGTCTTTGGAGGAGGCCCAAACAAAACATATTTGATCATCATAAACAAGGATTTGATAATTACTTAAAGGATATTATATACAACTTTCAGCTAGATAATAGATGATAACCTGAGGGTGCCTCCTGCTTACAGAATAATAACCATATCACAGGCTAAATGAACTCCAAAGACCTACTTTAAGCATCAAGGAGCTTTTGCAGCACACACATTTCTCCAAGGTTTAAATAGCCTCTAAACACCATTAACAGATAATGAGACAAGGCCAACACCCAGAAAGGAAATATCTTACAAGCACACCCCTGATGTGCACAACAATGTGCAAATTACCATTAAAGCAGAAGCAAGCTAGGATGACCTTCACATCATGGGTGCTCGCTCATGGTCTTCAAAACTAGTCCACCAACTGTTTCCCCTCTGCCTTTTCAAGTTACAACTTTCTGGAAGCAAACTCACCCATAATTGCCTGGTTCTCCAACAGAATGACACTTCTTCTGTCTGAGACAGCAGATACTTCACACTAATGCGTCCCAAAAAGCAAAAATACATGTGGCCCATGATTGCTGTATCAGCCACTGGCAGTTCAACTGCAGAGTCCTCAGCCAGCATCTATTAGTAATGCTTATGCCTTTCACCTGCCACATCCTGCATTATGAAAGTACATGCAAGGTTTCTGTTCCCTTTTAAAATCTTGTTGATGCCCTTTGTGTATAACATTGGAGTAGGAGCAGTATGTAATACATCACTTCTGGGAAATAATGATTGTTATGCTCACAAAGAATGCTAAAGCACCTTCCTTTCTTTTAGCAACAGATTCACTGTAATAGTACTGATGGGTTTTGATATTGACATGGATGTAATTCTAGGTTTATTTCACCCTCTAATAGTACTCTCTCAGAGGAAAAGAAGTGAGGAGATGACAGCCTCTATTCCCCCCCATTACGATTGATTTTTTTTTTTAAATTAAAAATAAACTATTAAAAGAATGTAGTGTTGGTGAATGGTGACAGTCTGACAGACCAGCTCAACAGAATAGCTCAAGAGCAGGCAGCAGCAGTATACATTTATCCAGCACTCCCTTTCCACTGTTTCCAAAGGCTGACCTTGGGGCCACACAAAGATCCGAGAATAATGAGAAAACGGATAATGTCGTCTACTTGCAAAGACATAACTGTAATCATTGTAATGGTTGTAATAGCGCATAAGATGCTGACACTGGGCAGAATCCCATCAGGACTCCAAAGGGCACACCTTTCTGCATTCCTTTGCAGGATTGAGGCCACAGTGCTGAATGAAGGGCAGTACAAAATTCAGCAGCTACTTTAAGAATGTTGCCTGATTGATTGGAGACAGCTATTTACCACTCTTTTAACTAGCATTTAGCACCAGTCCAATTAATAAAACAACATCCTCATATCAATATCTTTGAATGCACTGACTGCTTTAAGAACACGTACGAGCAAGCAAAAACATTTTAAATAAGTCACTTCAACAAAGTACCATCACGGTCATCACGCAGCCTGGAAGAGGAACTCCTCCCACGCAAACCTGAACTAAATGAAGGGTGTGTCTCCACAGCCCGTGGCAGCCAGCCTCCCAGTGTAGCACAACAGCCTTGCGCCAGCAAAGCTCATTCTAGCTCTCTAAAAATAGCTGCATAGACAGTGCTTTGAAGTTGTGGCTCAGGTCCCACCCATCTGAGTCCCACCCATCTTCCTAAGCTTCGGAGCCCAAGTTACAGCTTCAGAGCGCTGTCTACACAGTTCCTTTTAGAGCACTAGCACTAGTCCAACTAGCCTGAGTCGGTCAACCCGAGTTGGGAGGCTCACTGCCCTGGAATGAGAGGGTCTGGGTACGTCTACACAACTGCCCGTGTCCAACTGCAAAAATAGTTCACGTTAGTAGCCAACTAATGCTCAGGTGAAAAACCTGGGAAGGCAAACATGCTTGGTGGAGCATCCTTGAAATCATTAGAATTGGTTTGATAGCCTGCTATGATACATAATAAGGTTAGTTGGAATCATAAATTTTGGGATGGAATGGTGACTTCGTTCAGTGAAACAAACTACTAGCTATTCTTCGTGAAACTCTTCTGTGAGGTGAAATAGTTTGGTGGTGGGGGCTGGAGGGGGAAGGAAAAAGGGAGTAGTTTGTTAGTCAATACTTTCTGGCTTCTCCACAGACTAGGATTTTTCTGAAGGCACATCAATACCACCTGTTAACAGGGAAAAATAATTTCCATTTGGCAGCATTATAATTTAATAAAACATAACTAATAACCACTGGGAAAATAATCTGCTTGGGGCTATAGGTGCACTGCTTCAGAAGTGAGAACAGCAGACCTTGATTGGCATTCAAGAATAAAAAAAGGCAGTGACTTCAGATGTTCCTCAGCTTTTTGGGACAGGGAGAATTTTCCATTGCTGAATATTTTATTGGCATGTTGCAGGCATTTTAGAGTGAACCATTTGTTTTGGATATTTTTTACACACTGCCTGCCAAAAATAAATTGCTGTAAATGTATGAGTCGATATTCCGCTACATCTGCTTGAAGTTAATGCCAATTAGGAACATAGGATAGAAAAAGCCACACTGGATCAGACCAAGGCCCATATAGTCCAGTATCCTGTCTGTGGCCACCACCAGATGCTTGAGGGGAAGATATAAGCACCCCCCAGCAGGCAGATGTGGGGTAATCTGCCCTCTATATTAAGTGTCATCCTGGATATCTAAAAGTGAGAGATTGGATTAAGACCTGATTTTTAATATCCCTTCCACAACACATTAAATTATGATCATTCTTACCATGTAAATATTCTTGATAACCATGCAAATATCTCATTCCTTTTTTAATCCTGTTCAATTCATGGCCTCAATGACTTCCTGTGGTAGGGCGTTCCACAGTTTAATTATATGTCTCATATATCCTTGGAACTCTGGTATTCCCCGTGTGATTAAATCCTGAATCAATATTGAAAAAAAAAAGGAGTTATTAATTTTCTCAGTCTAAATACTGCCTCAGTAGCAATTCTGTTACTGTCAACAGTAGAATACACACACGATGGTTTTTGCAGTTTGGGATAGTATGCAGAAATTCACACATTGTTTCTAGCTTTTTGCATCATATCCCTAAAGCTAATAGTATGGTCTAGAAACAACCAAGTTAAGGATCTGATAATATACGCCCATTTAACCAAATGCAGCCATGTCCCAGTTACTTTAAAAAGTGACAAATTGATCACTCAGAGAAACTAGTGATCTCATAGGAAGTGATTCCTCTAGCTTCTCTATTTTACTACAAATATGTCAACAGGACTAGCTTCTCTAGCCCCTTAAGAGAGACTGGAAAACTGGTGTTTTTCCAGAAAACCCCAGTGTTATAATTCCCACATTATACAGAATGCTTAGATTTATTTTATTCAAAAAATGCAATACAGAACTAAATATTTAGATGTTCCTGGTCTACTGTGCATAAGGAAATCAAAATGAAAAATCTAGAAATTGGACATCAGAGCAGATACTGTCATACTTACATCACTCGCTTCCACGCACACTGGAAGCTTGGAAAGCATCAAGTTTCTTTCTTCACTTATTGTGCTCTTGCCTATATGTCTAATAGCTGTGGGAAATGATCAGTGATAAAATACAGAAAACTATTAACCTGACCCTACTGCTCTCTCCAAAGGTTACATTTATGGATGGACTTTGGCGTTTATGAAACAGATTAATGTCGGTCTTAACAGAGCTGTTCTGGTACTTAAACATATCCCATTATGCTTGTCATGCTGATTACCAACAGTGCATGAACACACACACAAGAAATGTTCATCATTAAAAAGCTATGTGGAAACATTTGTATATGTAGACACATATACAAAAAAAATTTATTATTGATGCTTATTCTGAACTACAGCTATTTGTCACAAACTAATTCAAAACCTACAAGGAATGCACTTCAAGTCACAGCATTAAGTTGAATCGAGAGTGGTTTTCAGATACAGATACATTTCTATGAATAGCTGTTTTTAAATATTAATTTAAATTTGCATTGACAAGGCCATAATGAGAGTAGCATGTAGTTGCTATGCAATGCTGTAGCATATTGCTAATAAGTTTTACAAGAGAGCTTTCTCAGAAGCTGAATAATAGCTATTCTAACTCACATCATGCATAAAATCAATGGCCAGCTTATTGCCACCGAAGTCTTTCTGACAGACTTGTAAATCTGAATTTGCTTAAGCAGAGCATAGTCATAAAATTACCTGATGATGTTCTTTAAGTTGGAGGTGCCCCTTTTTATTTTGCTGCTGTAAAGATCATTTTCCTAGCTCATTGCTTTGACCGTGTCTTGCCTCTCTTTGTATCTATCCTTCCACTGACTCCCCCTTCTCTATCCCATTACACAGAAGTTACTTGTGGCCATCCCCTTCATCTCTCATTTGCTATCAGTCTGTCAACTCCTGACACTTTTCCTCTCCTTTTTCCAACTGGGAAAAAAGGGAAAGCGGGGTGGGGTTGTTTTTTTTAAAGCTTCACCCCCCCCATTGAAACTTCTAAATTTTTTAAAAAATCATTTTGAAATTTGTCTTTGAAAAAACTAAAATAGCTTTTAAAAAAACCCAAGCAATCTTTCACAAAACACATTCATGGTTTTTCAGGCAACTCTAGAAATCCAGTAAGCATCCCGCCTAAAGCTTCCTTCAGACTAATTGCATTGCAGATTGTCAGACCTCAGTATGAGCACAATCCATGTGATAGTTCAATTTAGCAGTACATCACGACCAGCCCAACTGGGTCCCATGTTTCCATTACTGGTAATTTCACTTGGATTAAAAGATTTAAGTGTTCTGCTTTAAATTATGATAATTCAAAACCCTCTAAAATGGAAACTGGCCCATGTCAAACCCATCCCACGTCTCAGAGCCTTCTGCTGGTTCCTATGCCTCTTGCTGCGTCAGGTTCAAATCCCTCTGCCTTGCTTTTAAGGCTCTGCCAATTTTAGCCAGGCCTACATCTCAGCCATTGTTACTACCTAACCTTCATCTCCTCTCCACTGCATTCTGCCACACTTCACATCTTCTCTCATTTAGCCAGACTGCAACACCCTTACTCATACTGCAAAGTATCAGACACCAATGATCTTAATAGAACTACTTATGGGGTAAAGTGCTATTCAACATAAGTATAACAATCTGTCTCTTCTGTCTCTTCCTCCCTTCTTACCTGAGGATGTCTCATGCTCCTCCCTTCACTCCCACCTCAAATCCAACTCCTTTCACCTTGCTTTCCATCCCCAAGCTCCACTCCTATTTATCTTAGGGCTTGTCTACACTTAAAACCCAAGGCCAGATTTAGGAGCAGGCAACCCAGGCAAGCACCAGTGGTGTGAGCTCAGGAGGTGCCAGGCTCAGGGTGCTGTTTTATTGTGAGTGACAAAAGGGAAAATAGAACATTTCAAGTAAAGTGTTTTAGGTATTCCATAAGTGGATTTGTTTTTCACTAACTTCTAGAATGTTCAGGAGCTTTGTAGAATCTCACGGAACCTTCCAGACTTTCTGAGAACTACCTTTTCCTAGAACATTGTCAGCCATGCCCTCATAGGTATATAAGGGGTAGGGTGTCATTAGTCAGTCAAGTCACAAGAGCAAAGGTGAAAAAAAGTGATCTTTTGAACTAAAGGACTAGGGTTAACAGTCTAAGGCTGTCACCTATTTAATACGATCTACTCAATGTTGGTGCATAGTTCAATTTCTTGATGTTAGTACATTTCAGTTAGTCTTAAAATTGAAGTTTCTATAAGCTTAAATGAAATTTTTTATTTGCTTATATGTGGTATGAACAATTACAGATCCGAGCATGCAAATTTATCATTTTATATGAGAGGGATAAATCATGCATCCTAATTGTGCATCAGAGTAGTGAAATGGGCTACAGATGCAATAAAAAATAAGGTATTCAAAAGTTGAACAAATATGAAGGGGAGGGGCACAGAAGACACTCCTTGCCTGGGATGCCATTTGGTCTAAGGCTGGCCCTGCTTAAAACACGTAGCATTTCAGTGACGACACTACTTATACCAGTAGGAGGGCTTCTCCCATTGGCAAGGTAAACAGCTCCCAAGAGGCGATAGCTAGGTGGATATGATAATTCTAACCCTGCCTACTCTAGGGGTTAGGTCAGTGTAGACCATGCCTTAAGTATTTTTTATGCTCATTACGGCAGCATGAGTGCCTCACAATCTGAAATGTATTTATCTTCACAATAACCTGTGTGAGGTAGGAAAGCGCACAGGATTAGTAATTTACTCTTGCTCTGTGGCCCCACCTCATTCTCAGTTATAAAAGAAAGAAAAATATACTTCAGATGTTTTTCTTTAGTCTTAATCTCCACCCCTCTCTTCCTGTGTCTGCAGTGTTACCTGCCTATTGTTGTCTGATTATAGACCATATATATGTTGTATCAAGGCCCATTCTTCCAACCCCCACTACCCACTGTAAAGCACTATACCAGCAATAAAAAAAACTGTCTTTCATCAGTCAAACCTCCCACGTGAGACAGTATGGACCTGGTCCTCCAGTGCCCTGCCCCTTGAATAGTTTCCCATCTATGCAAAGTAAATGGGAAACATGACGCTTCTGAACTGGTAACATTTTAAGTCCACTTTGCACAGGTGAAAATGAGCACAAGGAGCAAGGCATTGGAGAATCAGACCCACAAGGGTTATCTGAGGTCTTTCTGACACAATCCTCATTTGCAGTGTCTGTTCTGAGTATTATCTCTTCTGTTTACAGTTTATTGGTGTTTCCAGTGAAGAATTTAGTCCTGAACACTGACCACTTTTCTTGAGCCTTGAGGGACATATTAACATTAGAAAATATTGTTTTCCTTTCCTCCAGTCTCACCTGTGATGGCATGGCTTTCCTATCTCTCTCCAGATTTTCAGATGATCATTGCCTCAACTATAGAAGTAAATAGTATGACATCACTTATGTATCTTCTGTTTATAAAAAAAAAAAAAGACAAATACAGAAGCTGTCCAGAGACAAAGACAGTAACAGATAAAAAGAAGGAAAATATCAAGTGGATGGAAATAATAAAATTCAATTTCTTTTAGTAGCAAGCAAATGACTTGTAATGCATGGGAGTTAAGTCTTAAGCATCAATTAATCTGGCCATTTACTAAGCATTAATAAGAATACTTATACAGTACTTTTGCAAAAGGAGATCAGTGTCATTATCCTCAGTTTACATCCCCAGGTCTCCTGAATTCCATTCCAGCGCTCAATCCACTAGGCCACACTGCTTTCAGTGTCACTTAAGAATGTGCCAATGAGACCACTCATGTGCTTAAATACGGGCACATGCTCAATGTACCTAGACTCCAGTACCTTGCTGAACTGAGACTTTCGTGATCTCCTGTATAGGAAAACAAATAGTGGAATGCCACAAACCAGAGATTCTTAGAACAAAGGTAGGTTGGGATTTTTTTGGGTAGTATTTCCCCTTTAGCTTAATGTTTCTTGCTTAGCATTTCTAGTTTTCTGAGTCATTATGGAAGTTTTTACAAACACAGCTACAGCAGTGGGGTTTGTTTTGAATTTTGGGTCCCCTTGGAATCTTTCTGATCATTATGGATACAATAACTTTAAGTGCCAGATCAACCAATGCAAACATTTGGATTTGGTAAAATGATAACATGGTGTTTGGTAGACCTAATAGCACAGTGGAGTCTGCCATGGTTTTGCCTTTATACTTACAGGTTGGAAGAAAGCCCTTGTGTCCTAAATTTTTGAGGCTAGAAGGTACTATTGTGATTATATAGTCTGACCTCCTTCATAGCACAGGCTGGAAAATCTTACCCTATTATTCCTATATCAAGCCTAGCCATCTGAGGCTGAAGGAAAGGTTGTTTACTCAAAAATAATAATACAACCAAGAGGAAACACCACTCTAGCCCTATATCTGATGACTAGTTAAATTGCTAAATCAACAAAAGTGAAGAGACGTATTCAGTTTCATGCTTGGAATGAAACGTAAGAGTATGGGAATATATAATAAATGTCAAGCAAATAGAAAAGTGGAAATGGGGGGAACTTTATCAGGACCAGGGCCTTAGAGTAAATCCATTCATATTTACACCAGGGATGTACTTGGTCTTCGATGCCTAAAGTTTGAGACTCAAAAGTTTCTTACTGCTGTGTCTTCAAAGTGCTCATATTACCTTTTCAAATTGTCATTCATGTCCATATGTCAATTGTCTAGCCCTTTTGAGATTTTTTGTGTTGTTTTGTTTTTCTCTATACCTTACCTATAATCATCCTCAAGGTCTCTGGAAGTGAAAGGTTCCTGGCAGGAAAGATAAAAACTATTTATGGCACTGACCTTCTGATTGATACAGAAAGACAGGTATAAAATCATTTTTATTAGGTGAACCGGAATGACTTACAAGACAACAAAGGGCACTTGGATCTTTATCGATCTTTAATGGAAACAATCCCCCAAAGTAAATTTCTTTGGGTACAACTCAAAGAACCAGGAGTGCATAAATAACTGAGAGCTTTGGTGTTAACCTACAGGTAAGACAATAATCAGCACAGAGATCATTTGAAGGAGCTAATCATTCATGTGGCTGAAATGGAGGATAAGCATGGAGAATGGAGGCCAACAAAGACATGCCCATACTGTGAATAACTTAGGTCAGACTAGTCAGTCTCTATTTTTAAGAGAAATGCAATTCATGTGGAGAGAACAAAAGGCCTCGCTGCTTGAGAAGCAATATATTAGGGTCTTCACTTTAGCTCCTACCAAACTTTAGCAATGAGTTTAATTTGTTTTAAAAGGTCAGATCAAGGAAAATAAAAATGCAGCACAATTATTATTCTCTGATTCACTCTAACTACTGACACTGCAAAAATGGACTTTAAAGACATATTTTAATCCCTAAGGATTAAATCCTTAGGGCCCAGAGTTCCAGGCAGCGTCCCCACAGAGGCAAGTAAGATTTTGAACATTTCTTTTTGTGACAACACCATCTAACGTGCACAAAACCTGTTGCGCAAATGAGTTTTCGTCATGAAAATTGTGCCATCTGCAGTTGGTGGTGTTTGATTCTTTCAACTGAGCCCAAAGCAGGTATACCCTAAAAGGAGGTAAAGCTGGTTCCTCTCTCAAAGTCAGGCACCTGACAAACGCCATATTAGGACCTGATTCAACTCCTATTGAAATCAATGCAAGGCCTTCCGTTGACTTTTATGGAAGTTGGATCAAGCCCTCAGTGACTACCTTCTACCTCCCATTTTGTGGTTTAATTTGTATAGAAATTTTCATAACTTCAAAAATTAAATCTTATATAATTGTTTGAATTATTTAGTTGCTTTTGATACTGAGTACTATCTAGCCTTATTTCCATCCACATTCTGAGAAGAAAAGGAATATATAGGGGACAGCCTTAAGCTAAAGAATGCTTACATAATGATGCAGATGCAAACTGCAGTTCTGTGCTGGCAGAATACATGCTTTAAGCAATAAAATGTAAGCACAGAGGAGACTCGTATTGCATACTGCACTCTGAAGTCCAAAGTCCAATTTAGGACATGTGTACATCTGAGTATGGATCTTATCTTCTGTATTTGGTCATGCCAGTTGAGAGCTATGAGCAAGCAATATCTGTGGCTTTGTTTCATGAGAGGATATGTTGGATAGTGATCCAGGGAAATGCACAACCTATATTACTGCCAATCAAAAA
Organism: Mesoclemmys tuberculata; assembly: GCA_007922155.1. NCBI lineage: Eukaryota > Metazoa > Chordata > Testudines > Chelidae > Mesoclemmys > Mesoclemmys tuberculata. Next base: position 1,662,524 of record ML677027.1, read on the forward strand.
TGCCCAGTCTCTGAACTGCATTCTTCTTCTACTGCTAAAGGACTCTTATTTAGCATACACACTCACGCAACGTAAGTGACATGATTAAGGAAACAAGTGGTGTAAATGCATACGCTACCAAGAAGCAGAGAATATCCACTGAAGAGATGCAAGAAATCATGTGACTCAGTTTAACTTGTCAGTTCTTCTCTGTGCTGAAGCTCAAAGAAGTGTCTCTCCATACTGAGTTGAGCAAAGACCAAATAAAAAAAGAAATACATAATAAAAAGGCAAAAAAAAGGGGGTTTTGTAACACTCAGGTCACCTTTACAAAGCATACGAGACCAAGAAAAGGCGATCTTTCTAAAGGAGAGGGATATACTTTCCCATTTAGCTGAACTTTGATAAAGTTTATTCAGTGATAAAGAGAGTCTCTGAGCTCTCACAGAACTACACCAAAACTCTCCAAAAGGATATCAGTTGACAACGTCACATTCAATCAACAAAAACTACCAAGTTCTCATAGGAAATAATTTATTTGCTCAAAACCTGAGGGCATGGACACTGTTTTAAGCAGCTTTTTTCAATTTATGCTTTCATGGGGCTAATTCACCCCTTAAACCAATCAGCAGGATATAAAAACAATCTAACCTCATGCTCTCATGCCATCCATTTCGTTACTTCTAAAAGGATTCAGAATTAAAACCTCGAACCTGGAAAGAAAAAATAGTAACAAATGTAAAGTTTAGCTGTAGATTAAAACATTTTTACTGAATCATGTTAAGTTCTCTAAGTAATTGAAAAAACCTTGGTCAGAAACTTAATTGCTTCCAGATTGAATGCTTCACGATTAGGAGTAGAAAAGTACAAACCTATCTGAGTGTGAAGAGTTTTTACAAACTGAAATCATTTTGAAAGATTTTAGGGCTTTCTAAAAAAATATACGGTTAACACTTTTAGGAACAATATGTCTGAAATTCCAGGCTGTCACGTTGTCATGAGAAAGCTAGGAACATTTGACAGAAGGCTGCAAAGGCTAGTTATGCTACACAATATTTTACTTAATGTCTGTCAAACTCCTTCTAAAAACTGCATAGTTTATACTACAGTACTCTCCAAGCACATGATATGAAATACAAAGACAGATGGATGTTTGATGGATCATAAAAAGGGTTCATGAGTTGAGAGTTCAGAAACGACCATTCAGAGCATCATGCGTACATCGTTATTCTTCAGAGCTTCTACCCAATTTTAAAAGCCAAGTTGTCTGAGAAATATGGTCTTTAGATGCTATCCTACTGAAATTCAGCCATTCCATCAACACTGCTACAGATTAAATCCTTGACTTCCACAGTGGGGGTTTCATCATATCCTGAAGAGATTGTTTGCTAGGGGTTTCTTTGCTGCAGAGTTAACTCTCATTATAACTCAACTGCTGCCCCTAAGTTGAGCCCCATCCACACACAAACCTTTTACCCAAGTTGGTTGGGCATGTCGGGGGTAGAGTCTACAGTTCAAGTTCGCACAATTTGTCAGCTGCCAACAATCACTCATGCTGCTAATCCAATCACTCAGTGCTGCACAAATGGTTATTTCACGGTGGTGCTGCTCTCACTCACGCTAGGGTAACTCAAGAGCAACGAATTCTGCAGTGAAAACATGCCCTTCGAAGCATGGCTTCAGAACTGGCATATACTGTCATCTCCAAAAGTTAGAAAGCAGGTCTGCCTATAATTACTTGGTAATTAACAAGCAAACTCTCATCTGACTTCCTCCAGCCTCTAGCTCTCTCAAATCCCAATCAAGTCAATGGTCATTGAGCGTGTTCAGCATCTTCCAAAGATTGGCCATCAGCTGCAATATTGCCAATTCCAAGTGTGAATCATGAGTCAAGTCCCATAAAATCATAAGATTAGGCTTCCAAAAATATTTTAAATAATTTAAGTGCTTTTCTCTTTGCTTTGTGATTTTTGACACTTAGGTTACTCTCTTGCCATGTTCCCCAGGTTTCTTTGCAACCAGAAGGACTTGAAGCTTAGCTTTCATTTAAAAAAAATAAAAAGTGAGACTTTCACCTAACACTTGAATCCAGGAGTTGGGTCTTCAAGAAGAGTAAACATTGTGCGACAAGCAATAAAACTGGGAGAGTTGGCAAAACTGAAAGTGGTGTTTAGGAAATGAGACATACCACAACAATAGTCTGATTTTCAAATGAGTCAGGCACTCAACTTCATTGACATCTATGGGAATTGTGTATGCTCGGCTCCCCTGAAAGTCAGGTCAAAGCTGTTAGTTACATATCAAAGCCTGAAAGCAGAACACTATCGAACTCTTACTATTAGTCTTTGTTTATGATTGCAGTACAGAATGGCCATATTCTCCTAGATAGCACCTTCAGACTGTGTGCCCCTATGAACAGGGAGAAGTCAGGGGGAGCCACCAATGGAGACTGAGAAAAAGCTGTTAGAGATGGGATGCAAACCAGATAGAGAATGGAGCCCTGAAAGCCAAGTGAAGATAGGATGTCAAAGGGGGGGGCAGATAATCAGCATCAGGGGACAAAGAGAGAAAAGGGGATGAGGAAACATCCCTCCTTCCCAAGACATGGCCAGGAAGATACTGCTGGAAATCTTAAAGGGCATCTGTGACAGGGTTAACCTAGCCTTTGTTGGCCCCTTGCTTCAGGAACCACTACTCTGCTATTCTCCTCCCCACCTCAGGAACAGGCAAGGGCGGAGGAAAAGAGCAGCAAAGATGGGTCCTGCAGGCCTACCTAGGCAGTCTTCATTGGAGCAGCCATTTTGGAAGCCCCAGAGACCTGCTCTTCAAAGGGCTAGTAGCAGCCAATCCACACCCAGCAAGCTCAGACAAAAGGGGCTGCCTGCCTTTAGGAGGTCAGTCCCTGCCTGGGGCCTGAAGAAGGAGAGAAGAAGTGGGCTTCTCTCTGAAAGAAAAGCAGCCCCACAAATGCCCAGAGTTCATGGCTGGCTGAACTCACTGCTCAGATTGCGGCAAGAACCACCTGGGGATGCTGGCTCTGCAATGGAGGTGGAGATAAAGGTTCTGGCAAGAGGAGATTCAGGGAAATAGCAAAGAAAGATTGGAGTGGGCAGTATGTGGCAGCCGTGTGTGGCGTTCCTCACCTGGAACCTGGAGTAGCGGGCAGGCTGGGTTCTCTGGCTGGCCACAGATAAAGTGGTGTAAACCCCAAGAAGGGGACAGGACCTATTTGGGAACCTGAACAAAGGGCTGAATTTAAAAAGCCCAGAGTCAAGGCTGAAGACTCTAGTGAGGGCAAAGAGACTGTTTAGTTATTGGCTCCAGAAGTGGCCAAGTCACTGAAGACACACCAGTGTCAGTCTGCAGGAGGCACCAGAGGTGAGGAAAGGACTGCAGTACCACACTCACCTGCTCAGAGGTGCTGAAGACGTGAATGCCTTTTTACAGCATCTTCGAGAGAATGCACAGCCCTCCACATGCCTAAAATCAGGGCAGGTTCATGGCATAATGAGCATGTGCGTCATCATTCTTCTCAGCAGCCTTCTTGCTCTTGGAGCCGTTTCCAATTCGTACCGACTCAGTAGCACAATTAAAACTGCTTTTAAGATAATTCCTCACCAGGCTCAATACATAACATCAAATAAGTTTTCTAGACAAACAGCAGGAACACAAAAGAAAAAGGTGGATAAGTTTTGAAGTTAGAACGCTGTTCCTTTTCCAAAAAGCAAAAACAAAAAAAAACCCTTTGAATTAATAACAGATTCACACACCATCAAGGAAGACATTTTGTAGAAGAAGGCAAAGTAGCCCCGCATAAATGCAGCCTGAATACTAAACTGAGATGCAGAATGGTTTCAGGAAGATGGGCAGAGGTTTTGAAGTCAGAAGTGTCTGGGCTCTAATCACATATATCCTTGAACTAACTAATTCACACCTACCTCAGTTTCCCTAACTATAAAAAGATTATAACACCCAGCTAAAATAAGTGGGTAATATTGAAAACAACAAAGTCTGTCTTTTTCTCTAGGACTAATTTTCCCATCGAACATGAATTTGATCTATTGAGGAAAGGATATATTTTGCCATTGATTTGTACCATCGTTACAAAACCTCATGAACTTTAACTGGATGTAGCCCAAAGAGAACCGACATTGATAGTTGCAGCATGTCAGATATTCTGCTTAGAGATAGTGTTCAAATAATAAGTTCCAACTAAGGCCTCATTTATCACTATTAAAACCAGAGCTTGACTGACAAGGTCTTAAAATGAAATATATTGGGGCTTACGTACATTATTGAAGACAGGGACAAAACCAAGGTTTGGTATAAGACGTCTACCTAGCTAGACCTTCACAAGTAACCAGCAGCATTGCTGTCGCTACATTTAATGGGCCAGTTTTACAAAAGTGTTCAGCACCCACAATTGGCACCAGATTTTCAGAAAAGCCCCAGCTTCCATTAAAAATACTGAAAGAGGGGCTAGGTTTTTCAAGAGAGCTCAGTGCAATGTGTGCTTTCAAGTCTGGCAGCAAGTGTCACAATGGGAGCTTCTGGGTTATGATCATTCCTCAGAATCTTGCCTTAATTACGGTCACCGAGCATGTGGAAATCTGGCCCTGAGTTCTTTTTAAAACATGGCCCTATGTCAGGCTTCATTACAAATCCCTCTTTTTAAAATTTAGGGCTCAAAGCTGCTTATATTTAAGTAAACAAGACTCCCATTGACATACATGGGAGAAAGAGCCGACCTTTATACATAGAATTTTTATCCTGTGGCCGACTGGACTCATGGCTGACAGAGAAGCTATAGCCTCCTGGCAGAGAACTCGAATGAGGGGTGAAATTCATTCTCCAGTGTTTGAACTGGGGGCTGGGAATTAAGATATCACAGTCTATTTTAATCCAAAACCACAACTCCATCTAGGAGGCAAGAGTGTTTGCTCAGGGAAAACGCCTAAGGACTACATGATTAAGCCCTCACAGTACTATACATTTCCTTCAAAAATACATGTATTTCTTTCTATTTGTATCTTGTTTAAAAATAAAAAGGTTCCTCTCTTTACTCTAAACAACTTTAGCCTCATTTTAAAACAACAATGCAACTAAAAAGTAATAGCTACCCCCCCCCCAGCTAAGTTAACCACTATCCCAAATGCCTATCAGGAGACATTCCCTTCCCTGTAACTGTGACCCCCATTAGGTGTATCTCTCCTTGAAAAGCAGGGCCTGGTAGCATGCACTGAAGATCCACAAAGCCAGGTTATTTCAAAGCCAGGGTGAAAACTCCCACTGGATGTTCTCTACAACCAGCTCTTTTAAATCAAAAGGGACGCCACCACAAGAACTTCCATTGACCACAGCTGCAGCAGTACAGCACGGGTGAGATGCAGTTTCTCATGCAGGTTTGTCCCAAGTGGGCTGTCCGGGGCAGCTTTCACCAGGTGACACCCTCTCACAGCAGTGTAGAGAGTTGCACCAAGCCTGACTTAGGTCCCTCCCATCCTCCCCATCATTTTGTCCTGTCTCCTATGGTGGTCTATTATGACTCTACCTGTGTTGCTAACAGTTTCTCCCCTTCTGGGGTAACAAAGAGTCTGGGGGACAAAGAGGTCCAGTGACCCTAATGAATGATCAAAAGTTGCAGGCTCCTGCGGGATCCTCGCTCCTTTGCTCCAAAGTCCTTACTATCCCTTCTGCTGGGGATGGTAGGGAACTCAGGCCAGCCCTGCCCTCTGGAGTCCAGGCTAGCCCATGAAGTAGCTGGAACTGTTCTCTCAATCCTGTCCTACTTTCCTACCTCACCTCCTCTGAGTCTGTGGACTTTTCCCACACTGGTTTTCTGATTCTCCCATGCTGGAAGTCAAACTTTCTGGCTAAATTCTTACCAGCCTGTTACTGCAAAAGCCCCCTCTCAATAGTTTCTCTAGCAGCCACACCTATCCTCTGCTCTGCAGCCTTTTTATCCCTCCAGCTGTTACAAGCCCAGCAATTAGCCACAACTGAAGAGACAGCATCTCCCTGTTAACCCCATAGTGGCTGGCGTAGTATGAAGTCTATATACCATCAAAACCAGTTTACACTGGTGCAGCTTAGGTACACAGAAAGATAGGAATTGCCATGTTGAATCAGACCCAAGGTTCATCTATCCTATCTCCAGCAATGGTCAACACCAGCACCGATGCTGCAGACGAGGGTACAAGAACGCAACAAGTTAGACAGATGTGGAATAATCTGACCCCCACAACAGGTCTCATCCTGGTCTATAATAGTTAGAGATTAGCTTAAAACCTAAAGCACAAGGTTTAATATCCCTTTTCCAAAATTAGTTGTCATTAATTATGACAGTTCTGGATATTCTTGATAGTGTGGATTTATTCCTGATTTACCAGAGTGGCAGCAGAATCTGGACCATTGCTTTTGAAAGGCTGTTAGGCTATATGTAAAATGAAACAAGTAAATATGAGTGAATCTATAGCAAGTTTATAATTGTTGTGGATCCAAATACATTTCAGTACGCTGTCTGCAACACATATGGAAGACAGAAAAATAAAAATCACTTTTCATGCAGCACTGAGCATGACTTAAAAATGTTAATTTGTACTAGCTTTATTCGTTTCTGAAAACTTAATATGCATGCCTTAATTATTCAGAGAGCTGAATGCCTATAAAAATGTGGGCAAATCATTTAATGGTTATTATAAGTTACTTTTTATTACTGCTTCAATAACTACAGACGTAATCTAGTAACAAAAATTATATTAATATAAGCATCCAAAGTTTACTCATTATAATTAAAACTTCTAAACAGCCAGTTTAAGAAGAGTGCCAGTTTTTTACCCTAGGTAATGCGAAGCTTCCTTGTTTCTTGTTTTCTCTCTAGGCAATCAGTCTGCTTTAGTTAAAAGGATAAGGAAAAGAACTACAAGAACTGTAATTATGAAAGCAATTGTTCTGAGACACATTACGGTTGTGTACACACCCACGATCAACCCCAGAAGTCCTATAAAATACATTGACCATTACAGAGTTAATAGAAAGATTGCAAATGATTACTTGACATGTGGCATGGGCACCAGTGAACTGCCCATTAAGGGAGGCTAGCCTATGGCTTCTCCTCTTCTGCCTGTGGCCACGCCCCTCTCCCTCACCACTGCCCGGAGCTGCCCTCCCAGAATAGCCCCGCCCACACCGAGTCCAGACAGGGCAGCCCCAGTCAGTGCCAGGTGGCCTCAGCTGTCCCAAATCTTAGCCAGCAGCCCCAGCTGAGCCACGCGTGACCCTGGAGCACCAACTGGGCAGAGTCTCTGCCAAGTGACCCCAGCAGCCGGCAACTCCAGCTGCCCAGATTGCTTGCCGGACGGCCCAAGCCATCTGTGGCCCCAGCCTCCCCACAGCACCAGCCGGGCAGCCCCAGTCACACCTGTCGGCTGCCCCAACCTCCCAAGAGCATGGGCCAAGCTGTGTGTGTTCCCGGCCACCCTGGAGCCCCAGCTGTACCTGCTGGCAACCCCAGCCTCCATGGAACACCAGCTGGGCAGCCCGGCCACACCTGCCAGTCACCCCAGAGCACAGGCCGGGTGGCCCAAGCTGCATGTGGCCACGGCCATCCTGGAGCAACAGCCAGCCGCCCCAGCCTCCCCAGAGCATAGGTGGCCCAAGCTGTGCAGGGCCGCAGCAGCCCCGGAGTATGGGTCAAGTGGTCCGAGCCACACGTGCAGAGGACCACGTGGGAAGAGTACATTGTAATAGGGCTCAAAGGCCCTGGGGGGTCAGGCCCAGGCTGCAACCCCCTTTACCATGAGGAAAAAATGCTCATGGCTCATGAGACTGTATGTATGGGATGAGGGATTGTGGTATGTGTGTGAGAGGGGGCCCATGTTACAAGTTGTATTAGGCCTGAAAAAATTATACTTGGGCCCTACATATGTGACCCTGGCCTCCCTGGAGCCTCTAGCCTCCCTGGAGCACAGGCCAGGAGGCCCCAGCCATGCACGCTGGCAGCCCCAAAGTCATCCCTGGAGCACTGGCTGGGTGGAGTCCCCACTGGGCAGCCCCAGCTACCCCGATTCCCCACTGTGTGGCCCCAGCCCCTTTGAAGCACTAGCCAGCAGGCGCAAGCAGGTAGCCCAGACCAGTGGCTGGCTCGTCCCCCTCCTACTCCACCACGTTCGGGGCAGCCTGAGGGTGGGAACTGGAAGCTGCTGCGTCGCCCTGCTGCAGCGCTGGCGACAGCAGGAGGGAGCGGGACAATGCCTGGCTGTTTGGGAAGGCTAACCCTTCGCCAGCCTATACTACCCGGCACCCATGGCACGTTGTGAAGTCAGTGTAAAGACAGATAGGGCATGTCAGTGTAAAAGGGGTGCTCTCAGTTAAATCCATGCACACCCGCCCCATTTGAAATGAATGGACCTAATTATTCCACTCCTATTAAAGTTAATTAGAGTCTTTCAATTGGTTTAAACAGGAGTTGGATTGGGACTAATTTTATTTTCATTGTTTCCATTTCTTGTGTTTCTATAACAAAATATTACTAAGGAAACAAAGGCTGTTGCTAGGTCCAGACCTTGCTTGGAGGACTCAGGCAGGATGCACACTTTCATCTCAATCTTGTTTTACAGCACCCTCAGTATTGAAGACCAGAGCCCTTCTCTCAACAGATTTTGTACTGAGTTTGCACACATGAAACCACCAAACTCACTCCACCTTTGAGCCAAGTCAGATTTGAATGATTGCATCCAAAGGCAAAAGGCTAGTGTTTCACCTTCACTACACAACATCCGCCTGTAAGAATTTTATGTACCAAAAATTAGCTCATTCTCTGGAACTGTTCAGTTGGACACACTTTAGCAACAAGACATCTAGATAACTCTGTGTTCATAAAGCACCCATCATCCTACAGCCCTTAAGGCTCAACATGCTTTTATAGCAGCCCTTTCTGAAATCACATTTAAAATGTTTCAAGCTCTTGACAGGAATGCAATCAAGATCTCAGCAGTGAGGGTTGTTTGGATACTCAGAAATGTGCATGTCTTTGTCTTAATTGCAAGCCTAGAAAAATATTGAAAGATTTGTAAATTTCAGCTTTTATAGCATGTTTCTTCTTGCCAAGCACCTATTTAGTGCTGTTAAACTTAGCATGGATTGAAGTGCACCTGTGGACGTCACCTAACCAGCTCACAAGGCCTTTTTATATTAAGACATTTGGAAACATCACAGACTGTAATCCACTTTCCTTTCTTTAGAGTGCGATCCCAGATAGCCCAAGTTTGTTGACCCTGGGTTGGGAGGCTCATTTCCATGGTCTGTGTAGACTTGGCACATAATGTACAAAGTTAGGGTGAGTTATTCATTCTGTTCTTGTTTGCAGGTTAACAGAATATAATTTAGTTTTACACATTGTTTTCATTCTCTTTAAAGAATTAGAAGAATATATATGGCTCAATGCAGTGCCCATTAAGGCACTTAATGAGAATAACAGCCTTCTCAAAGAATATAACAGGAAGTGAACTAGGTCCATATTGCAATGACTGTGTAAACCAACCAATCCTGCATTTCTTGTGCACCCAAAACGTCAGGCAGATTCACAAGTTTTATGTGCACCAGTACTGCAGAATCGGGTAACCAGCATTTGCTCACGCAACCTCTCCTTGGACAGTAGAACAGGTTTTACTGAAAGATAAAAGTATGGAGGGATATTTTTTGTTTTCTTTTTTTAACTCTGTGCATTTTTGTAAGATTTTTTACCAGAGATGATAGCAGATTCTCACATAGAAGACAAATCCAGGAATAGTTCAACATACCTCTAACACTGTACAACACTGTCACAACCGATTAAGATCTTGTTGTAGGATTTAAGAATAATGTGGAATTGTATTGCTTAATAATGCAGATAAGTAAGTAATAAGAGTTACGAGTCTGCTGCTGGCAAGAATTGCTGAGTGAGAAGTATGGACAGTACAATTCTGTAGAAGGACACTATACATCTTTTTTACAATATATTTGTACTACACAAATCACATTATCACAAATAGGATGCTTACGCCATCGGTTTCAGTGAGATTTTTCATATTAATGTTGGGCCAGATTCTGCTAATAGGAATATTATGCTTACTGGTGCATCACATGATAACCTTCATTCTGTGAGTAATCTCAAGAGCAGTTTCATCATACAACACTTTGGGGTTTTTTTTAAATATAGCACCTTTCGTACATAGTCAAAAAAAAATCACATGGTGAGTGTCATTCGGTATATATACCGTATTTTTCGCTCCATAAGGCGCACCTGACCATAAGACGCACCTAGGTTTTAGACAAGGAAAATAGGAAAAAAATATTTTGAACCCAGCAGCCCGCCGACAACCCTGAGGGGCTCGCGGGCCTGCAGCACATGCTGCACGGCAGGCCGAACCTCGGCGCCCAGGGGCCACGGTGATGGGCGCAACGTCAGCTGTGTGCTGTGCGGCGGCCCTGCCCTGAGCGCTGCCCCCCACAGGGCGCTGCCCCCTGCCCCCCCACATATCCCCCCACAGGGCGCGGCCCCCCCAGCTGCCCCGGGTCCCCCCCACGTGGCACAAACAGCAGGAGGAGCTGAGCTCTGTAACAGCGGGAGCTTGTGGGTGGGGGGGGGGAAGTGCGTCTTATGGAGCGAAAAATACGGTATACATGGATTTCAATGTTTCTCAAGGTATTGCTCAGATGAATAGTACAGCTCATTTAAAGAAAACAACGTTCTGGGGAATTCGGTTATTTGATTTGGAGTATGTTCAGCCCTTTCCATGGATGAAGGTAACCTCATAAAGACCTTGATCTAGCCAAGCGCTTAAGTAAGTGCTGAACTTTAGCCTTGTGATTAGTCCCGGCTGAAGTTACACTTAAGAGTTACACAGGGTTAAGTGCTTTGTTGGATCAGGGCCTGTAAATTCCACATTAAGCTTCAAAGTGATATCTGAGACGATGTATTAAAAAAATCCATGTGATTCCCTTGTAACAGATATGCCAGTTTCCCTTAGTGTATTAAATTGATGTATTATTGTGGGCTGGGATTGTATGTAAACTCTCGGGGGGGGAGTGAAACATGACATGAGGCCCGGGAAGTCAAAGGACTATATTGAAAGTAGCCACAAGAATGGATTTTTGGGACAATAAGTGTGAAGTGGATTTCTTGAGGAATACCTAGGGAGAGGTTAATGCAAATTCCCCACCTACACTTATGCAAAAAGCCAGACCTTTGAAGCTACACCCTGAGACGTAAGTTATTGTCTGCTGATCACCTGTTCCCAGAGACTGGAGATAAAAGGGCTGAGCTGCCTAGCCCAGTTCTGCTGCTGAATATGAGATCTTTATGAACTTATAATCATGGGGAAAAGCCAGTCATGGGTTTTGAAGGACTGACATTTACCAGAGCCCGACTGAAGTGGGGGTGACCTCTGCTCAGTGCTCCAGCATGCATATAGGTTCTTTTATTGTTTTAAATATGATTTCTCTGTTTTCATTTTAAGAATAAACGTACTCACTTAGAAAGAACAGTGTGGTAATATATAACTGTGAGCTACGCAATGGTCATAACCCCTGGAGAGAAAGCAAATCACAGACACTGGCTTTTTAGGCAGTCTGGCTTGTGGGGATGTCACAGTGTAGGCAAGGAACTGTAAAGCCTTAAAGAATTTCCAGTCAGGAGGGAGTGAGACACAGGTCTCTGTCCAAGAACTGGACTCCTTTTAGTGGGTGCCCTCAAGGGACACAGGGGAAATACAGGTGCAATTACCCTGAACTGTGACATCCCTAATTCCACACAGATCAGAAATCATGGAGATTTGGAGGTCCCAGACCAACTCAGCATTCAGGAAATATAGGGCCCAAAATCTAATATCTCCCATGGGACAGAAACACAAGGAGGGGAGGAAAAGATGCATTAAAGCCCAGTCCCTGATGTAAATCAGGGTAGCTTTAGGGATGTTTTTACTTACGCTTTGTTTCCCAAGGTATCCTATGGGCACAAAGCAGCAGAGAATAGCCATAACCTAGTGAGCTCTGGCCACACCCACGCTATGCCAGAGGTGAAAAGAGAGCTAGCATAAAAACGTTATGCCAGGTCCGTGCTGGCCAAGAAGACCTCCCAACACAGAAAGTGTTATGTAGAGCTCAATTTTGCCATCAGTGTGGCATAAATGGGACATAGTGGACCTTGCTGATACTGGATGCTTAGTGATCAGTGTGATTATCAGTGAGACACGGTATGCCCGATTTGCAGATCAATGAGGTTTAATGTGCAAGGTTTTTTTATAGATATACGAGTTGAATACAAAGCTTAAAATTAATTATAATACATTATACTTACTAAGCTTGGAGAGCTAAGCAGTCACTCAGAAGGCTGTATACAGGAATGGCTTTCTTCAGGGGCCCCGCCAGGGCATCAGTGGCCTCTGGTCCAACTGGCAACACCTTCCATGGAGTCAGGCGTTGATGGAGCATGCCTTTCTGTTCAAGGAGTGACTTTTTATACTTTTTTATAAACAGCTTTTACGTAATTATTTTTTATTTATTATAATATTTCCTAATTACTCACAGTGGGTCTTTACTTTTAGCTACATTTTATTTTTACTATAATAAATGCGGTCATTGAAACAATGCAGTGTAAAAATACGCCCCTTGGCAATGAAAAAGCATACCCCCGACATTCAAGGATAACTTGAATTATTTATGTGCAGCTGCAAGCATACATGTCGTGTATTTTGTCTTATGATGTGCCATGGCATGCAGAAACGGAGACATCTGCAAGGTTACTCAGTAGTCCTATTCATCTCTGCTAACCGGAAGATGTCATGCTACAGAGGTCGGAATAGCCAAGCAAGCAACTGAAGCTATGCTAGGCCTGTAGGACACTGGTCAGGCAGATTAAATTGCAATGGGCCCCCAACAGACCCAATTCTCAGTTACACTGTGTCCCTTTTTCTCCTCCTTGTAAAAAGGGAATATAACAGGACATGATCACGAAGTGCACAGTAATGCCCTATTATTTTTTTTATCACAGTACCAAGTACCATGATACACATTCAGTTAAAAAACTTTGTTACTGCTAAATTTCATCACAGTGGCAGCCTCTTTCACCAGCAGCATCCCCTTCCTCCCCCCATCTCCTCAGAGCAGTCTGAGAATCCATAGCAGGACAGAAGGGGCTCATTAGAATCACAGCCAAAGATGTGTGGCCCGCTAAAGGAGAAGACTCATACTGACTGTAATAGCACTGGCTTAGGAATTCCATTTTGTCCATCTGATCAGCCTGGGCAGTCTTTGCCCATGGCATCCTGCTTGAAGTTTTTGGCTTAATTGCTGTTTTACACAGTGAAACCTGTAATAGCCTGGAGATGAAAAACCAGGTTCAGGCAGCTCATTTACTTTTCTAATGTGTTTGAAAGGCAAAACACTCCTGCCAGTGTAATAGAATGGAAAACCAATTTAGCTTCCCTTCTCATGTTTACTGTCTCCTCCATGTGGTGTCCAAAATAATAATATAATAATTGCACCACTTACTACTTGCATAGCACCTTTATGCCAGAATTTCAAAGCAATTTGTGAACATTAATTAAACCTCACAAGCCCCTGTGAGGTACTAGATTTTATTGCCATTTTAAAGAAGTGTAAACTGAGATTTAGGCTCAGATTTTTAAAGGCATTTAGCTGTTGCTCCACTCCACTTTGTAAGCCCTAGCTGATTGAGGAGCCTGAGTGACAAAAGCACTTTTGAAAATGAGACTAAGAGCTTGTCTAAACAGGGCATTATTCTAGAATAGCTCTTCCTGATTCACTCCAGCTGTGGATGCCTCTTATTCCAAAATAAGAATGACTTATTCCAGGAAAGCAGGGTGGTCACCCTGAGCGCCAACTGCAGGGTAGGTGCCACTCTCTGAGCTGCTTGGCCTCATGTTTGCAGAGAAAAGCTTCAAAATATTAACCCTAAAACACCAACACTGGAAGACAAATAAAAGCAACACAAGTGCATTTTTAAAAATAATTATTTTTAAGCCAATTCCAGGTGGGGGGTCCTGACTCATGATTTTGTAATGGTGGGAGCTGGCCATACTGACACTATCTGCTGTCTTGGTGTGCAGCATTATAATTGCCCTCTGAGACAATCTGGGGCTATGAAACAGGAGTCAGTCATGTTTTTCAGGGCTAATCACTGTTTCCTGTGAACATTACTTATCAGGAAACTCTTTGCCCAGGAGTATCAGAGATAATACTATAACTAACTTACCCAATAGCACCCACCAAGCAGCTGTTGATAAGAGCTGGTCCAAAATTACAAAAGTAGAGACACCCAAAATTTAAAATTTGCTTTGATTTCAAAAGGATTCAAATCAGAAAGATTTTTCAAGAAAACTTTTAAACAAGCTTATATTTTAATCATCAAAAACATTTTAAAAAGTTTCATTTTCCACCAGGTTTTTGGTAAGTGGAAATTTTTAATAACCATTTTAAGAACATTTCCAGTATTGTTTCTGAATTTAAAAATTTAACATTTATTTTAAGAGGCACAGAAAATTTTGCCAAAAATTTCAACATTTTTTGCCTGAATTTTCAATTTAGGAATAAAAGGCCAATAAACAGAAAAAGCTTTCCTGGTAGCCATTCCTGGGTGTCTCCTGTCCTGTTTTCTGATACGTTTTGCACATGTGGGTTGTGACTAGCTTGAAGAGGATGAATGCACAGGGTACATATGTCCATTCCATGTGCTACTATTCACTGCCTATAACATGGGCCAGTCATCCCCTGAACTGTCCAAAGGATGCACAGACTGGCCACGGTAACACACAGGGGATTTGGGGCATGGGGCAGGAGCTGAAGGTGGCACTAGAGCCTGCCATCCGGTACCCGGGGGTGCAAGTAATTGTTCAAACAGTTCCTTCTGCTGCACTCTGTCTTCCTCCCTCAACTTGTGGTCATCTTGCATGAATCTGTCCACCAATTTCTCCTGCGCTGTGCAGCCTCTGTTCCTTTCCACCCTTCTTGCATCCTTATCCTTTTGATACTCCATTTGGTCTTTCTAGAACTCTCTCTACCAATTAGTTTTATCTACCAGCTCTCCCATCAGTTCATTTTGGACTTTTTCCCCTTGCTTGCAGTAGGCTGGTATACACCCCCAAGTACCTGCGATGTGTTTGCCATGTAGAAGTGGAAGGGCCTTGAAAGGAGAAAGAGCACGTTATTGTCTGACCAGCATTTAAAAAAAAATATCACATTTTCACTCTATGAAAGGGACTGCTTTAATTCAAGGTCAAAAATGGTATTTTTGAATTGATGGACTGTATTTTATTCACACAAAAATCACAATCATCCTTTGGAGAAACACCGAAAAGCAGCAAACATCATGCTAAGATGTACATACAAAATTCAAATGAAATTATTTCTATATCTCCTTCATTTTTTCTTATGCAGGGAAGATTTGTCAATGGCCTAGTTACTAGCTGTGGTTTTTTCAATCCTGTAAGACAGGGCAGCCTCTGGAAAACACTGAGTGGAAGTGCAAACTTCTGTTCCAGACCAGCGGAAGACAGCTAGCTGCATATGCTAAGGAGATATGCAGACATCTAGTGACTGACCAGCACATCTCAGAATGGAGGGGGTTCTTGAGTTACAGAGGCAGCACTAATAAGTCTGCCGTGCCCCAGAATGTAAGACAGTCTGGAGTTCCTATTCTGTGAGAAGTTCGCTTTCATCACTAGCCTCTAATGGGTGAAAATCTTTGATTGTCAACAAGATGGCACATAGGGCGCCCTCCTTACAAGCACCCTGCGTCCATGCACAGACCCAGCTGAATGCCATGAGGGCTATTAGGACCAACAGAATGACACCCACTGTTGTAATCTGGACTCTTATTAATGCCATCAATTAATCAAATACACATTCCAGTTTTGCTTGGACTCATGCCAGACAGGGTTTTTTTGGGACTCACTTTACAGGCAGTCTGGGACAGTGCAGGTGTGGCCCATTTATAAGATGTGCTATTTTAGATAGGAATACTACATGACGGTATCAATTATGAAGCCCTAAACCATACTTATAAGAATTAGTAACTCAAATATATTATACCTGCAACTTTAACTTTCTCTTTCCACAGTATCCATTTTGAATCCCACATGGTGTCAGGAGGAAGGGGGGCCCTAGGGACTTGGTGTGGGTTCCGCCCTGAACAGAAGCGCACTAAAACCCCAGCTTGCATTAATAACTTAGAAAGCCCGTAAGCTGGAAATCCCTCCCATGCATTTATTATTAACTATAAAAATCATGGCAGCAGAAACTTACCAGGCTCTGGCTCGGACGCTTTGCTCTGATGCCAGTTCTGCGGCACACTGCTCCTCAGGGCTATCCCCAACCAGCTCCTCAAAGTAGAGACCCAGGAAGTGCTGCTCTAGAAGCATAGACTCTTTTATTACCAGCCTCGGCACCAAGATTAGTTCTTGACCTTCATCCAGTGCCGGACTCTCTTCTGGCAGGGCCAGTTACAAGGAGGTGTTGTGAGGTTTCTATCCCAAATCAGCAGTTTGTCATGCACCACTGATGCTCAGTGCTCACTACAGTTTCCAGAATCTGGTCAAATCCCTCATAAAAAATGCAAAAAGATGAGGCATTCCCAGAGATTCCATTAGTATCCTTGACTTTGCAGCACACTGTCTTCCGCCACTCGATTCCCTCTCTGCATCGTTCCGCTGACTGGTCAATCCCCCAAACTACCAGCAGCTTGGGTATAGTTTTGTAGAAATAATCATTTCTTGTGCTCTTGCTGAAGTTAAACATCATGATCATCTTGCACGAGCGGTTAACCATAGGTGTTCCTCTGACCACCCAGCACCATGCTTGGTGCAGGACATCTTTTTTGTACGAATCATGCTAATACTCAAGAGCATTAACTGTGTTTCCAATTAAGCAATCCATGTGGAAATGAAGGGTTAAATGCCGAGCAGCTACATTTGAACCAGGAGGTTACTTCCAGTCCCTGGGATGCAAGTGGGAAGTTCTGGGATTGAAGGACTGGGAAGCATGGCCCCACTAATAGGGGGAAAAACCTGCAGTCCCCACTCAGACAAAACTCTGATTGACTTCCCCAGAAGTTTTGCTTGAATAAGGATTGCACAACACATTCAAAACCAAGGCAGTTCCATTAGCTGAGCAGAACAATAGTTTTGCTTCACATGACAGCCCTCTTTGATTTATTCCAGCATGTTAGAATAGCTCACAAAGCCTTTATACAAGTGTGGTTGTGTGCTGTGGATAATTGTTTCAGAATTTAAAAAAATGAGTTATAGATCACCAACCCCTCCCTGCCAACCCACCCTCCCAAATGTGATTCTACACATGCCAGTTTATCAGTCTGTCTTTCTTCACCGCATGGCTCCAGAAAATACTTACAAGAAGCAGGGCACCACTCAACAAACACATTAATCATTATTGTTTAGCCACCTTCCTGTACACCAGTCTGCCTAAGTGATCCCTTCCTACAGCTTGGAAGAGTCCCACCCCAAGTTACAAGGCAATGCCCTGAGGAGTCCCAGATGCCATGTTTTACCAGTTCATTTACCATAGAACTCTTTGGACTTCCAAATACAAAATCTCTATAAATTACATTGCATCAACTTGATTAAATTGTCCTTTATATAAAATGAGCACAATGTTATCTGTGCCTGTAGATAGCTTCTCTTGCAGACACTGACAATGAACTGGTAAAACATGGCATCGGTCACCTGGAGATAAGGAAAAATGTCAAATAAGATTTCAAATTCATTTTGCCACCCATATTTAGTCTGACGTGATCTAATTTTTGGCCCTATTGTTGTCTTGGTTTTGTTTGTTTTTTCTTTAAGGCAGTAGCTCCACCTATAGGCTCAAGCAGCTGTGATCTCATTTCACAGAGAAAGGAGATCGTGCGTGGGAGCTTTCTGAATGATAAAAACGTTAAAGAGTGAGATCAATCTATGTCAGCTGCAAAGCTCATCTGAAATTCCTGTTGAACATTTTAAATTGCCAGCTTCATCTTCTTTTCAACTAAAAAAAAATGCACATTTCCCTCACACAATGTTAATAAATAGTAATAAAAAAACCTTTAAAAATACTGCAGGAGGAGTGGTTAGTCTGTGAGACTCTCTCTCCTGGGGGATTAGAAATGTTCAGTGCAATCCCCAATGGGACAATGATTTCATGATAACCTCGCTTCCTCTCCTGCACTATTGCACAGCACCGGAAATTGCTTTATGGAACTATCACTCAGTTTAAGTTACCAGATGTATGAGCACTCAGTACCACAATTTAAGATCATTTGGAATTGAGCTTTTCAGTAATTTAATATTTGCTTTTGACTGGTGGCCCTGAAGGCATGCCATGAATGCAAAAACAAGCAGCCCTAATTCACAGCTTGAACAGGAATGGGCAGCAAACATCTTCAGTTCTCTGTACGGCCTGTCCATTCAACTCATACCAAAGTGCTTGGCAAGCAATGCTTTAGTCTGTTGGCTGAAACAAATGTATCCTAAGTCACAGTCCCCTCTGTCCTCTCCTCACCTCCTTCAGGGAAAGTGGTCACTGAGCTTTCTTCCACAGCAAGAGGTGGAGGAGTCAGTCCGTAAGTGAATGAATAATGAGTATCTTTGACTTTGCTTTGTGACATACCTGGATGCTGTCACTTCAGACACTGAAATACAAATCGGCAGCTTGATGAAAGTGTGCAAAGACAAAACAGGTAGCAAGGAGGTTTGTACAATGCCAGGGAAGACTAAAAGAACTGTATTTGGTGTAATACTGTGGGACTCAACACGCAAAGATCGCATGTATCGTGCATGTGTTATTGGTACACTTTTGTGCAGAAGTGAGACATTGATCTTATACTCTCATCAGGAAAAAAGGCTCAACAGCTTTCATATGCATGATCTTCGTCAAATTTTTGGAATGTCCTAGAGGGACAGAATCACCAACACTGAGGTGCTCAAGCAAGCCAGTATGCCCAGCATGCAAACACTCCTTAAACAAAGCCACCTCCACTGGCTTGGGCATATGTGCTGCCGAATGAACGATGGGTGCATCCCAAAGGACATGCTCTATGGCGAATTGGCATCTGAAAAAAGAACTAAAGGACACACAAAATTGCATTTCAAGAATGTGTGCAAGCAAGACTCAAAGAAATGGACATGGATAACTGGGAAGACTCACACTCAGGACCTCAGCTTTTGCAAACAAAAGCTTAATAAAGGTCTTCAAAGCTACAAGAGAAATCAGTCCAGCGTAGCAGAGGAAAAAAGAGCTTACAGAAGGCAGGGCCCAAAGAATCCAAACACCATCTTTAAATGTGACTAATGTGGCAGAGATGGTCTCTGGAATGGGTCTCTTCAGTCACAGCTGTGACTGCCATAAAACGAACTGAACACATTTTTTTACCTCTCAGGGGCACATATTCATGGTCTCCTGAGACCAAAATATGCCTACTACTACATTGTGGGACTGGTAAATGGCATGTCCTGTAGAGGGACAATGACATTATGATGATTATGGTTATTATTTGTATGATCATTGTACCTTGGACCCCATTGCGCTAGGAACATTGCCGTTCTTTTGTGTTTTAAAAAAAAACAATGGATGCACCCACCATTTACGACTTCCAACAGCCGGCACAGGCATCTAATAGTGAGGGCATGTTCAATATTATAATTCGGTGATCAGTGAATAATGATTATTACAATGAAAGAAGGTTTAATACAGAATGCAAAACTATAAATAAATCCCCAAGAGTGGCTTGAGAAACTTCCAAGAGATAGAGGAACATTAGACTGCCCTGTCATACTTATAATACCGATAGTATGATGGTTTAAGCCAGGACCACCTTTACCTGTATCAGAAAGCCAATAATCATTCACCATTGCTAATAAAGCAAGTGGGCACTTCCATCAAACAACATGTTACAGATCTGAATGTTTGATGCCTAGACACATCTTGCAGATCACATTCATTTGGGATTAGATGGTACAATGAATGAAATGGAAACCTCAGTGATGGCATTCATGAATGTACAGATGTTGAAGACATGAATATTTTTTCATTCTATTTTGAATAACAGTTCTGTATGAGGTCCCAGACTAGTTGAAGGGAAGGCAATTGCTATCTAGCATTAACAGTGGTCAATGGCCATAAGTTTGCTTTTTATTTTCAAATGAATCCTGAGGATCAGAAGAACTGAGGATCAGAAGAACCTGCAAGACCACCTCCTTAACACTCCAGATTGTTCTCTCGAGACCAAGTCCTGAGGTCCACTCAACATCTAGTCTTTCCTAAGGCAAACTCATACCTACAGCAGGATCAGGACCATGGATGATGCAAAGATTAATGGAAGAACAATTCTCAGATAAGGATATTTATTTTTGGTACCTGTCATTTCTTGAAATTTTCTTTAAGTTAGTCAATACCTAAGTAGTTACAGAATATACTCAGCTCTACAGATGGGTTGTTATGTAGAAAACCAACGTTTAGGAGAGGGCAAATTCCATCTTTTCTCCAGAATCTTTCAGTAGCGGGGTTGTCTTTCTACAGCTCCCACACTAGCCATCAAATGCCCAAGACTCAAAGGACCCAAATGTCTGTTACGTTATAGCTGCTTTGTGCTACTACAGCAGCCACCAGAGAAAATCCTGTTAAAGCACTTAGGAGAAGCTCAGAAAAAGGATGCCTGTTATAGGTCCAAATTGTTTAAATGTTTCTTCTCTCTCTCAGTTCTTTTAAAGGTATGTCAAGTTTAAAAGAAAGGGACTCAGAAACGAAGCTCTACTTGTTAATCACCAGCATTGTTTAGATTAATTACTTGAGTTTCACTGACTGAGTTCTAGGCCCCACTCAGCCAATGAATACTTTTTTCCTAACATAAAACCCTCCATCTAATATCAGTGTTAGCGTGTAGAAACAATCTCTCCCCCCTGTGGCTCTTCAGACTAATGTAGTGTAGGCCCAACTGTTGTTCCATGCTAATCTCCAGAACTCTCTCCAACTTCTGTCAAGGTCTCAAAAGCGCGAACTCCAAAGGCAGTTCTTCTCCAGGACTTGATTCTCCACTACCGTGTGTAGTCATTCATACCCCATGCAAAGGGACTGTGAAAGGATTTCATTCCAACAGCATTTTCCATCCACTTTTCACAGTCACACAAGATGCAGGGCAATAGGGAATCAGGCCCACTGTCTTTAAGAGGCACGTCAATTCGTTTGGGACGTGCACCTCAGTAAATTGCATCTCTCCTACCATAAACATTATTTTGTTATTTAACAAGCTCCTTCAATGGACACAAATGTGTATCTCATCCATATTTAATCATTTATTGCCCAGATCCATGTGATGCAACATATTTTATATTAAAATATATAGGGCTGCATAGAGTCCTAAGAGAAAGAAATCTAACCTGATGCTGGGGGAATACAAAGGAATTCTACCCAAGACACCATGTTATCAATTTGCTCACTATCCCTCCTATCTGTGATTTCTATTTCATGTATCTGACGAAGTGGGCTGCAGCCCACAAAAGCTTATGCCTGCAGAAATTTGTTAGTCTTTAAAGTGCTACAGGACTCTCGTTGTTTTTACCCCTTGATAAGATATTGATGCGCCAATCATCAGATAAGTGCATGTTCTACTGATCTCTCCATCGGGGGCTCTATCTCAATTCCTTAGCATGCTGTAAATTAGAATAAATTCTGCAGTCACTCATTGATTTCTGATGGTGGCTCAGGACATATATGTTGAGTGATTCTCTTAAAGAGGCTCACTAGTAAAGCAGCAGTGAATCATCAGAAACAAATCTCAACCAAGTAGCTTAGAAGTGTACTTTTTTCTAATTTATAGGCATAGGCTCCTAAGTGAAATGGGATGGATTGTTCCCCAGACTGCAGAGGGGAAAAACTGATCTCCACACCATAAGCTCTTACAAGGAAGAACATGCCCCACTACACAGGGATATAAACCCTTTACTGCTCAATACAGGGTTAGGTGCAGACTAGAATTCCAATACTATGAATGGTGCAACATTAACATTTCAGGATTCAGCATTAACCTTTATATGCACAATGCAGGTCAGTGTTCCCAAGAGAGCTCATCTGGTTCTCACTGAGTCACTGCAGTACTTCCTGGGGGGATCAGTCCCCAGGACATTCTGTGGTCACACACAGGCTTAAAGGAAGGAATCTTGTGAGGAAGAACCACAAAGATTTTGAGTCAGAGATAGCCTGAAGAGTAGACACACTCTTAGGAAACAACAACTGCTGTTGTAATGTTACGTAGAAAGAAAAAACTGCCAATTATTCCCTGGGGATGAGAACAGACAGTAAATCAGATGTGAGTTTGCAATATGATTTGAGGAAGCAGATGCCAGGGCATTAAGTGGGAGACAGTCCCACTGTAGAAGGCACAAGTGAGACAATACCTGAAGTACAATGTTCAGCTCTGGACACCTCATTACCAGAAAGATGCAGACCAGCTGTGGAGAGCTCAAAGAAGAGCAGATAAAATGATTAAGTGGCTGGAGGGATTGATACAAAAGGGAAAGCTGAAAGAACTAAATTTGTACAGATTAGCAAAACACTAATTAAAGGGGCTGGGTAACTGTCAACAAATATCTGAAGGACATACACATGAAGGAGAAGGAGGAGACAGAATAACAAGGCATGCAAAAAGATGCAACTAGAAGTACCGGTAAATAGATTAAATTAAGAGACAGGAACAGTCCATGATTTATGAGACTATAGAACAGTATCCCAAGTGAATAAGCAGAATTCCAACCAAACCTGGGCAAACTATTTATAGCAAACAATTTATCCTTTCACAAATTATCTAATTTTTATTTTTACCCAAACACTTCACAAGAATGTTTTTAATCTAGAAGTAGTTCACAACTATTTGTTCCCACTATGTGGAGTGACTGTTTTGCTGTTATTTATTCCTGGTGTGTGATTAGTCACTTCGGTCACATGGCATAGATTCTGCACCCTGAAACTTTATAAATGGAGGACAATCGCGTCTACCAATTCCAGCCTGAAATGCTCATGGAAAAGAGTAGCATCTGTAGATGTATGTTATATCTGTGGGAGGACTCTAAAAATCCAGTAGATAATAGTTTGAAATATTCAAAATGATACCAGCAAAGCACTGCTTTATCACATAGCTCCTGATGCTTCCAGCTTGTTTTTGCTAGGCTGATAACAAAGCACTTGCCAACATTACAGGAAAAAACATAATACAAAAAGGTATCTATGAACCACTATTCCATAGCTTAATTTCTCAATGTATGTGTCCTTGTCATCTCTTCTTGGAAAACTAAACTTTCTCTTTTTGCATGCTGAGCACAAACAGAAACTAGGGAATGCCAAAATCCAGGCATGAGAGAGACACAACAAACTAATTTAATTAACAACAACACTTAAATCGCATTTAATGGGTGAATAACTAAGCAGAACCATACACCTATTCAGAATTAGTTGTTCATGATGTATCCAAGTACTGCAGAGTTACAATTAACAATAAGAAGCATGACATTAGAAAATCTAATGTTCTTTTTGTAAAAGAATGGCAAAAGAATGAAGAGCATTAAATCATGGTAGAGTGCAATGAAAAGGTAATGCAGATTTGCTAAATATAATTTCTCAGCCTCTAAAATGGATAGATGATGGTAACCCTCTTTTATGAGAAAGTTCCCAACAATTAATTTCCTTGTCAAAGTGATCTAATATTTGTTACCCACTATTAGTCTCATTTTTCATGTTCCATTTCTAGACAGAGCTATAGCCATAAAACAATAACAGGGATTTTTATGGTCACACTTCACAGCTCTCCCTTTTGTTTGGGGGTTTTTATATTGCAAATGTAAACTGCATAGCACTAAATTCACTTGAGAACAACACAAAACTTCCAAAGGCTAGAATTTGGGCTGGGTTTCTGACTGGTGTAAGCAAGGGTAGAAAAACAGTTCAGATGCAGTAAGAACCAGTCTGGGCTGTTGCTCAGAGCTTGAACAAACAAGAGCAATCCCAGTTCCCAGAAATTAAACAGAACCATCTCATTAGTGTAAATTGGTATGGCTCCAATGAAGGCAAAGGAGTGTGCAGATTTGCAACAGCTGATGATCTGGCCCATTGTTTCCAGGTGCAAGGCCTGTACCAATATAGATCTACTTTTCTGATAGTAAATATCCCAGGGAAAGACAAATAGTCCTTACTCACCCACTGCAATCCATTAGGTTTTGATTTAAAGACTTCAAATATTGGAAAATTTGCCACATCCCTAGGTAAATTATTCCAATGATTAATTACTCTCACTGTTAAAAAATGTGCCTTATTTCTAGTCTGAATTTGTGTAGGTTCTGCTTCCAACCATTAGATCTCATTATGCCTTTTTCAGCTAGATTAAAAAGTCATCTACTACTACTTTTCACAACAACCATTGCAGTTAGATAGAGGAGCATAAAATGATCACTCAATTTTTGTGGAAAAATTGATAATTATACATTTCTTTGTCTAATTGGGATTCACTGTAAGATTTCACTGACGTCAAATAAAGATAAGCTCATGCACAAGACCCACATAAGTACAAAGCAAAGCCTTGCCGAATTACACTAACTACTGGGGGAGACAGTAAAAATGAAAGTTTTGTAAATGGGGGAGTGAGGAACCAAGACAACAGAGGCAAAGACAATGCATCACAAAATGTACTCTGTTATGCTGACACCATTTTTTCTCCCTGTTTATATAAGTAGAAAAAAAATAGTACACAATGGAATTTTGCTAATGAGCTCTTCATTAACCTGCACACCCCATAATTCATAGATAAATCCTGACAGTCTCTACCCAATTCTCAACAAGTGTTTAATAGCTTTAAAGGCATTAGTGAGTGAAATAATAAGATTTCATTATTGTCTAAAGTATATTTCAGCACACTTACTAGTATATGCTGTTAATTTGATAAATGTAGTTTAATATTATTTAGGATTACAATCCAGAGTACATTTTGCGATTAATTATCTCATTGCTTCATCTCTCACGCACGCCAATTCTCAAAACGCTCCAGTTTTCACTGTTCCTGTAGCCCCAGCATTACTACCACTGGCAGGGGTGGAAGGCATAACGGACAAAAAAGGAAATGACACCTGCAAAGGTCAAAGCCCACTATGACCGAGAAGCTAAAAACTTCCCAGCACTACAACCCAAAGGCTTTGTCAGGATGAGATGATTTCCTCGGGAGAAATCATGCACTAGAAAGCAATTTACACGACGTTAGCAGCTGTAAGTTTCAGGTTCAAATGTCGAGAGGTCCCTTTTAAAATTCGCACACACCACAGGCTCAAGCCCCTACCCAGAAACCTGGTAATAAAAAAAAATACCTCCCTAAGACCACGTAACAGGCATTGCCTCCCTCTCACAAGCACTGAGCCTGGGAATGAAAGAACAAACAGTTTTATTAAGAGAAAAAGGAACAGAGCCTCACTCTGGAAAAGCGCATCAAGAATAAACCAACCATGTATTGATATGAATAATAAGTTAAACACCCACCCCCACAATATCTTCAGCAATAGTTCTTTGCCTCGGTTTCCCTACCTCCTGGCGTTAACATCTGATAGACAAATATTTTAACGCTCCACTTTCACCCTTTTCCCTCTGCTGCACCCATTCACTGTTTGGTGTCAGTAGTTAGTAAAGTCTCAGAGGCCAGGAATACACATGGGCAGGTTCATCTGCATCCCATATATGCTCCCTGGCTTCTGTTATCTCTTGCTGTCTCCTTAGCCAGCCATGCAAGACTGAGGCTTCCGTTATGATGACTTTTCATTCAGGGCATAGATGAAGTTCAATTCTTTTGCCCCTGTTACCACACAGATTAGGGTAACAACATTTCATTACCCAAACACCAAAAACAAACAATTTTTTAACAAAAATGACTAAAATGTTCACACTAGGATTGTGCATAACAAACATGCAAATAAGGTCTTATTCATTCCGTTTCTTCCTCTGGTTCACTGACAGATGGCAGCAGAGCTCCTTCCCTCTAGAGATTCAGGCCACACCCTTGCACCCCCAAGAGAACACAAGGAAAGGATTCAAATTATTGTGCACCCACATGTTTGTACAAATGATGTAAAGTTATTTCAATAAAATCTGTACAATATTGTGCACTCAGCCAACTTTACCTTTAAAATGATGAAAGGTTTGTACAGTGCTCCCTGTCTCTGAGGGCTGTGGATTTGTGCCATCGTCTCTCAAAAGCCTTATCCTTAGGGCGACCCATAGCTCCCATTTACATCAATGAAAGCCTTAGATGCTCAGCATTCATCACGATCAGCAGAGCCATGGTTTTGGAGGTAGACCTCATACACCTAGGAAGCTGAGTGAATATAAGGTATTTCCTTCTCCTCACTGGCCAGGCCATCTTCCTAGTGCCAGCCATGAAGATCAAGCCATAACCTGATAGACTGGGGGGTCAAATGGAAGAATCAAGCAGGGAACTGAGTTGTGGTCTCTTTTGACCCTGATCTCACAATTCACAATGTATGAGCAGCTGTCTGCACCTGTTTATAGCCACGCTGACCTCAAAGAGTAGCGGGATCTTACATGGTAAGGGACTTGAGTTTCCTTGGGTCTTACACATACCCATCACAACATGTAGTGTACCTCATCCAGCACACTAAATGCCCCAAAACACCTGTGTGCATGAAATGAGACACTCTCTACACTCCCAGATGAACCCACACAGAAAAGGATAAAAGGACAAAAACATATCACCTCTGAGTGGACATTTATCACAAAGCAATCAGTCTATATCTGACCGTTCAGTCCTCATTCTCAAAGGAAACCTGCAGGAGACCCACAAAAGATGAGCCTAGGAGTTTAAATTCATAACTTTGCTAGACACTAACAATCATAGACTGAACAGAGACACTGGATTTATGGCTTATTACAGCAATCTATAACCTGCAAAAACCCTCCCCCCCACCCCTCCCAGTGACTGAAGAGGTGTTAACAGGCCATTTCACCTTGAATGGTCCCTTGACACGTGTTAACTATTTATGCTAAACAATCTATTCCACCTTGTATTTAGCTGTGATACTCTGAATACATTTCCCAGACCTGAGGAAGAGCTCTGTGTAAGCGCGAAAGCTTGTCTCGCTCTCCAACTGAAGTTGGGCCAAGAAAAGATATTACCTCACGCACCTTGTCTCTCTGTTTCTCATTAGCATTAGCTGTGTGAAGAAGAACATACCAGTCAAAACTGCATATTCTTGTAGCATCCTGCATTGTAACTACCCTCCTTATGACAATACCTCTAACTACAACTGTGCTATAATTAAAGTCATTGACTATATAGCAGATTGCTAAGTACTATCATTAAAACTACAGTGTTTTATAACTCTTCCTATTTATTGTGTTTCCTTGCTACTGAAGCATCAAAATGCTTGGTTAATTAATTCACTGCCCACCTCTGTTTTGTCAAAGGTTTCCTTAGCTACACCTTTATTGATATGATTCGGTAGACTTTTTTAAATTGCACAGATACATCTGCTAATATTCCCTTAACAATGACAATACCTTCCATGAACTACTGGGAAACAGTCTCTGATAAATTATTTTTCATAATGACCAAATCCTTTCTGATTTACCACCTTCTTGAAATCATATGGGGTTGTTGTACAGTTTGTGACCAAAGGAAGTCATAAGTCTCATGAAAACTTCTAGCAAGTCAAGACTTGAGAGAGAAGCTGAAGAAGAAGAGCTCTGTGTAAGCGCAAAAGCTTGTCACTTTCACCAGTAGAACTTGGTCTAAGAAAAAGCATTATCTTGCCCACCTTGTCTTTCTCATATGCTGAGACCCACACTATTACAACATATTTAAGGGACAGATTTTGAACCTCTCACTCACATTGGTAAACAATTTCACACACCAATAGCCTGACTGATCATGTGATTAACTGCTCACCAATGGGATTAAAAGGTTTGCAATCTGGCATTAAGTAAAATAATTAACAAATCTGGGTCTCAAACTCTATCCTGACATAGCAAGTTCTGCTACTAAAACCAATGCCTGGGATGCTCACCTTGAGCCATCATGGACCTAGTTTTCAGAAGTTCTGAGCACTTGCAGCTCCCTTTAAGTTCAACTAGAGGTGCGGGTGCTCCGTACTTTATGAAAATTAGGCCCAACATATCAAGTTAAGATTCTCAAAAACCAGTGCCATATCTTGAAAATATGGGCTTAAACAGTTGCTTCTTGCTATTGTACTACAAAGTAACACATTTTCCTTTGTCTTGTAGTGCATACAATATGCTTTTAAAATATGTCTGCTCTGAAATTTTTTTGCCTTCCATGAACAGTCAAAAGCCACCAACTGTCCCTCTCTCCTGCCTATGCACAAGGAACTCTGGGACTGGTAGTTCTTGATATGATAGCCCATGTCACAGAGAGGAGCACAAATCTCTCTGTTTCTGTGTCTCAAACTACAAGTGCTCGTTTAACTGCACAAGCGCACACTCTCTATTCTAGAGAAGGGCCTGGGCTGGCCAACAACTCACTGTTCAGAATGTTGCTTGAGACTGCTCTAACACTGCTTCTGGTTGGCTCCAGCAACTCTCACAAGATCTGGACAATAGATACATAGATACAGGAAAATGAGTTTCTACAAATATCCTCAGGCATGATCTACAATTTGGCATCAATTTTGTCCTCGTGGTAATTGGGGTTGCAGCCTGGGCCAGGCCCTCTAGGGTCTCCAGCCCGGTAAAGTGTACCTTCCTCCCCCCACATGTGCGGGCCCTGGCACCAGTCCCCTATTTTAACAGCATCTTTTCCATTTAAAAGGCTTTTCTGTGTTTACATTGCAAACCTTGTTTTAAGGCATTTATTACTTAACCAATTACACTTGCACCAGGAGAAAGGAGGTGTAGAAGTTCTCAGTTCAATCCATCTTTTCTTAACAAAATCTGCTTTCTCTGGCTCGATAGTGGAGACTGCTCAGGAAAAGAAAATGAGTCTGATTCTCCGTTGCCTTGCACCTTGTGTCATTATGCACACCAGTGCACAGTGAGTGGGGGTAAAAGGCTGCAAGTGAAAATGTTGTTTTCACACTCACTTTGCACAGGTGTAAATGAGAACCCAGAGTGCAAGGCATTAAGAATCAGGCTCAAAAAGGAAGTTAGAAAGACAAAAATATCACGGGTGAAGTCCTGGCTCCATTGAAGTCAACAGCAAAACTCCCACTGATTTCACCCCATGCATTTTATTTATGGCCAACTAGTTACTGGGAGACAAGTTCCACAATTCATACTCAGAATATCAAATTCAATAGGAGTGTTAACTAAGGACTGCAGAAATTGGACTTGATGATTCCCATATCATTACAAAATTGGCAGTAAAATTAGAAAATATGAAAGGCCTAACACATTTGTCAGCACAAAACAGTGAAATGACCGAGTGGTGAATCAGGCTCACGCTGTGTATCAGTCTGGATGCTAAAATTTACAAATATGATTTGACAAATAGAATAACCACAACTGACACATGACTTACTGATTAACCTCCAGCATATGACAGGTCGTCAGTTCCATATAAACCCAAAATTTCCATCTCCCTTTCTCACATTACCAATACATTTACAAGAATGCTTGAATTTTTGCAACTAAGGAGCATGTAAGTAGTGCTTCATTTTAAACAAACAAGTCTTAGCATTCTGAAGAAAAATTGTTCTGTCAGGCCATTTGAATGCCATCAATAGCACTCCATTTTCTTTAGTAAAAGTAGTCTTTCAAGAATTCTCCATTTGTATAATGAAAAGTCTACTTCCAAATGGTACCCCTGTGGAGGAATGATTAAAGATGTCAGTCTTTTAAAGCATTATTGTGGTGGGCTCATCTCTCACATTGGAAATTCCCCAGCTGTATTTGATCCTCTCCGATCATAATGGAATGTATCCCTGTGAGTTGAATGGAAAAGAACAAATTAGAAGTCTTCCACAGTTCTGCCTATCCTGGAACTGATAGTGAAGATTTGTCAATGACAGAAAAGCCAGAGTGGATGCCTCTCGATTGTTACATTGAGAAACAGAGGTATAATTTAGCAAAATTCAATCAAAAGTATCTCCCTTACCTAACTGAATAGAGACTCCTCTCATTAGCTCATGTAGATCAGTGCATCTCTCCTGACTTCATGGAGCTATGCAGATTTACACCTGCTGCTGATCTGTCCTAGAGTAAATTGGCCATTGTAAGACAACTGGATCAAAAAGACATCAAACAACTCTCTTTTTAAAATGTTACAAATGGGTTTCCTTGACATTTTCCAGATCACACGCAACCACAGCCACAGCTGGTGGACTCAGGAGAAACCAAGGACTGGAAACTGAAGTTCCCTCTTATCCCAAGAGTTGGTTTCAGTATGTCATTGTCTCGTCACATTGGTGAGGCAGTGCACACAGGCTGTAGCTTACAATCACATCTGTTTTGTGATCAGAGCACTTCAGGGTGAGTAGCACACTTCACTCCATGAGTAATCCCATTGAAAACAAGGAACCTCATTGCAGATTGAGATCCAGTTTATTGAGAGTAACATCTCCCGAGTGAGAGTAAAGGCAACAAAATCTGTCCCACTATATTATACTGAATCTAATGTACTGTTTAATTTTAGACCAGGAGTGGGCTCTTCTATCAACAGGATTTGTAATCTTAAATAATATTCAACCTTCTACAATGCCCATCCCAAATTGTTACCAGATAAAAATTTCAAAAGTGCCTACATCATTTAAAACCCTAAATCTTACTGGAAGTTAAAGAGATTTAGGCTTCCAGAGCATTTAGATACTTTTGCAAATTGTACCCCCTTTGCAGAGAAGAGTCAGTTTACAAAAGGAACACAGAAAAACTCAACTAATTTTCCGAAGAAAAGTTAGCCAGTTTCATTGTACAGAATATAAACAAGCAGGGGACAGGAGAGAAAAAGGAAGTCATGATAAATAAGTCTTCCAGGACTTTGCTGTAACTGTAAAATCAACATGAATTATTTTGTGTTGACAGTTTTGGATTACTTAGAAAAAAAATATTGCTGCTACTTAAACTAATATTCAGAAGAGGCTGAATGATAAATATGTTGCCTTTCTAGGGGTTAGAGCATTGCAGGGAGATAGCTTTTTATAAGGTTACTCTGCTTCAGATGTAATTTATGCAACACAGTTCAACAGCAAACAAGCTTTCTTGAAATGCACAATAGACCAGGGCCAACCATAGCACTAGTTCAAGCAGGAACCAGATGTAAGAAATGCAATACAATAAATAAAATACGAAATAAATAAATACATACTTTGATCACTTGCATAGCTATTTACATTTGCAATTTGCTTTGCAAACATTAACTAATTAATGGGTGTGACATATCAAGGTATAATCCAGACTAACTAGTAGCTGGCTCACCCCTACCCTGTAACCTGGGGTGCCCTTTACACTGCTCTGCTGCTATAGACTTCAGCCTCGATTGCTCAAAATAAGCCTCCAGCATGTAAATTGTGTGTGCGCACTACGCCTGTGTATGTGCTGCAACCAGCCAGCCACACCTTAGTTCTAATTAGCCTTGGTTATGCTACAGCAGCGGTGGGCAAACTATGGCCCGTGGGCCGCATATGGCCTGTCTGAGCTTTTCCTCAAGCCTGTCAGCTCAACCTGTGGTTTGCAGAAAGATTGCGGAACAACCTGTGCAGTATGGTGGTGGCCACGCCCCCTCCCAGCACCACACCTTCCCCACACTCCTCTCCCACCATGTGGGCCCAGCAGCACCTGGTTGAAGCCGCTGCCAGCCCCAAGCAGCAGCGTGTGGCGGCCGCTCCCCCAGCACAGCCCCACCCCTTCGCCTCACCCCCCGGAATGGCCCACCATGCAATTTCTATACGTAGGTGTGGCCCTCAGACCAAAAAGTTTGCCCATCCCTGTGCTACAGGCTGACCCCAATGCACCCCTAACCCAAGACCTTCCCCCAGAAATATATCCTGTACTGCCCAACCCTCTCCTGGACAGTACAAGTATGGTAAGTCCATTATTCCTTTAAGGAAATAATATGCTACACAACTTGTTACCCCAAACAGAGTTACCCAAACACTTTAACTTGAACATACTGGATTAGATAAGACAGTAAAGCAAGTTTATTAACGACAAAGGATTGATTTTAAGTGAGTTCAAGTAATGAGGCATAAAAGTCAAAATGGTTACAAGAAAAATAAAAATAAAATGTTTTCTGGTGTCTAAAAAACTATATTGGATTCAAATAAAAGTTCTCATCACATGCTTTCAGCAGTTTTACTAACCAAACTCTTTAGGTCAGGACCCCTCCCTGGAGTCCACTGGTGGCTTCCTTTGTCTCTTCAGGTGCAGTGAATGCAATTAGCAGGGAGAGAAAGGTGTCCTTTGGGGTGTTTGTGTCTCATTTTTATAGTCAAGTCCTCCTATTGGAAAACATTTCCAGCTGAGAAACAGAAACCAAAGAGTCTATGTGGAAGGATGTTCCCTGCTGGTTTTCTCACCTGTTTAAACTTTGTTTGTCTTCCTTTCCTGTTTGAGGACTCTGTTTACTGCTTAAATGCAAATTAAGGCAAGCACTCATTCCTTTGTTTAGGACAGACCTGTTTGCCAACTTATGTTTGGGCAGGGCTGTAGGGTGTGGAACATGCATTAACAACACCATACAGGGAAATATTATAATTTCACTTATAATGTTCCCACACATATTTTACCAGATTAATAGTGACCAGAAAATTATGAGTTATTAAATGATACATCACAAGGCATACCTTATACAAACATTATTACAATGGTGTGTGGAGTGTGATCATTAACTACTTAATGGGGTAAAATTGCGATCTGATTGCGATTGTGAAAGTTTATTAACAAACATGTTTATAATCTAATTAGATTTTTAACAGTAATAAAATCTGCACGCCTGATTCTCATTTACACTGTAGTCTACCTACACATAGTTTTTGTTCCAGTATAAGTACGTCAGCCAGGGATGTGATTTTCACCAATATAGTTATATCAGGGCAGCCCCTACAGTTATATTAGTCGGTACCAATATCCCTTTCCCACATGTGAATAGATTTTGTAATGTAAGTACATTTATATTAGTATAACCACATCCACGCTCTAGGAGCATACCCTTTTAACCATACCAGTATTATTAAAGTAATACAACTTTTGTTTGTAGACAAGTTTTAAGGCCTCTTTACAGTGCTCTAGCAGTATAAAGGGGGCTGAAAATTAGTATTAATGTAATTTTAGGTCCCCTTTACACTTCCAGGGTGCTGTAAAGGGGCTTTGGTGTAAAGAAGAATGAAATCCTACATGTTTCCCAGATGTTCTCATTCTTCCATAAAACACACTTTCAAAAGTGTTTTTATTGCAACCTATATTTAGAGCCAGACAGAGCATGCTATCCCAAAATGAAATGGGATAAAGGTGATGCTATTCAATGTGGTGGCCTTGAAAAAAATGGATCTACTTTTCTCCCCAGAGAACAGAGATGTACCGCACTGCAGAATTGTTAAAACCTGTTTTTAAGCCTCCCATTGACTCAGTGTGATTTTTGCCATTGAATTCAACAGAGGCCAAGTTAGACCCTTAATATGAGACCATTACAGCGATAGGCACCTTGGAATTACCAGGCAGGCAGGCAGGCACACAAGAGAACTTGCATATGATAGACAGACATGGCATGGATCAATTGTCTACAACTGCAATATTTAAAAGCAGCCATTGAGTAGTAAACAAAAAAGTAAAGTTTAACATTCAAGAAACTGTGTACTTCTATATTATCTACTCAAAGCCCTACAATGGTATTGCAAGTCTTTTTTTTTTAAAGCAAGGTTTTCAAACGTAGCCTAAATCCAAATTGAAGTTCCTAAGCAGTGATCTGGTTTTCAAAAATGCTGAGGTCAGTGGCAAGTGCGGGGTGATCAGCACTTCTGAAAGTCAGATCATTATTTAGAAGCCTACCTAACTTAGGGTCCTATTTTTTTAAAATCTTGGTCACAATTTGTAGTTCCACATCATTCAAACCACTGGCTAAACTGGCATAAAAGTTTCTATTTATCTGCTGCAAAAGAAATATACATTTTTTCCAAGGGCATGAATTCTACATCCAGGTCACCAGAGTGCCCATTGTGGAGCTGCTGCTGTTGCCCATACTAATTGGTTACATTTAGAAGGCAGCCCCAGCAAATAAAAAGGACCAGTTATTTCTCTCCTGGAAATTCACCAAACTGCACTAGTATCACAAATCTCAGATCTAATGCAATGTCCTATTCTAATATTCGGATTTAGGGTTAAACTGAATTTCAAGATAAAATCTTTCACCATAAAGAGCATCACATGTAAGGTTTGCTGTCTGATACCATTTACATGAACTTAGTACATGTTTGGGGTACCAGTTAGGGGAAATAAAACAATACTATTATACAAGCTAATTCTCATTTACACTATGGCCCCTTTGCATTCATTTTAAGACCATTTTACCCTGCCAGAGTAAAGTGGTCTTAATCATTCTCATTTACACTAACAGGGAAAAATAATTATGGTCAGATCCTCAGCTGTTGCAAATCAGTATATTTCCACTGAAGTCAATAGAGTTAAGTTGATTTGCACCCACTGAGGCCTTGGTCCTATATGTTTTTAAACTGAGATTTTCAAAGGAGACTAAAGGAGTTCGATGCCCAACTCACATTAAATTTCAATGGGATTTAGGCACCTCACTCCCTTAAAATCCCTTCGAAAATCCCAGCCTTAGTTAAATTTCCCCCATTCCGTGGTAGATCGCTCAAGAATCATTCTGCCCTAAGATGGTGAAGGGTATTTGATGTTTTGGGACAGAGAGTATCTCAGGAGAGTGTCTGGAGGCAGAACTTGCCCTCTTACAAACCTTATGTAAGTGTTGCAGCACTATGGGGTCAGCAGAAAGAGATAGGTTGGCAATGATCCACTTACAGTCACTTGCAAAAGTTTTACTGTCCTTGAGATCATTCTATTACATTCTCTTGCAAAAGCAAGCTTGACCCGTTCCATAGAATTTAGAATCAATTTATTGCATATTTTAAATTCATAATGTGAACAAAAGGGCTAACAGCAAGATGACCTGGAGATGAGCCCAAGACATGAGATATAATTGTTTCCTTAACTGTGATGCCTGAATTAAATTACTTTTGCACTCTATGTATTTAAACAATGTGTAAAATTTAGGTCTTGACAATTTGTGGTCATTAGAGCTCCCCTGCAAATTATTGGAGGGGAAAGGGAGTTAACCTCTATGTTCTGGACACATTCCAGCTGCGGTAATTACAGTCTGCCTATCTAAATCCCCCTGCAGTTGCAATTGGATATTATATTCCTCTTCATTTTCTGTTCTCAACATGTGTGCATTATTATGTGTTGTTAAATGGTTGTTACATCCTACCCCAGAGTTGGCTGCATTTACTATCCCATTCCAAATAATTAATTCTCAACAAAATATAAAGTTTTCACTTTGCTCATTTTGACCAAAAAACCCCACAATGAGGTGTATAATTCCAGGTGGTATTTAAAGATAGCTCCAAGAAAAGGGAAGGTAGCTCCAAGCTGCAGTGTTCCAAAGTTCACTTTGGCTTTTAGATTGTTGTAGAATCCAACCATTGCTTGTAACCATGACTTAGAGCCATCCATTACTCTTTCTGGTGTGTTTATATCTATAACCCAGAGCACTGAAGTCTGTAACATGCTTATAACTTCTAATAATCATTTATCAATCCCTTATAAGCTCTTTATAAGTAGAAACTTAATATAAAAGGTGATCAAGAAAGGTAATGTCAGGGAAGCACTTTAACTTATAAAGAAGGAAAGTTGGGGTGTTTATTTACATGAATAAAGATAACAGAATCTGGCCCAAAATGAAGAGATAGAAAAGCGAGAAGAAAAAATTCAGACTATTGCTAACATGCATATACACAGAGCTGTCAAAAAACACACTCCAGTCTGCCACTTTGAGTCTTTCATTTACACATGTTTGCTGCTGCTCAGTTGTTTTGGTTAAAGAAAGATTTTCCCCAAATGTGTATTATTTTAAAAAGCCAAAACATTACAGCATTTGTCTTGGCTGCTTCACAATAGTAAAATAAAAAACAAACCTCTAGCTTCAGCCCCACATAAAACAGCCCCAGCAGGTAGATGAAGTATTCTTTTATTTCTGAAATGACAGCCAGAGTCCCATTGTGAACCTGGCAGTGTAATCCTCTCTGAATCTAGGCTAAGAAATTGAATTTCCCACTGTAATTATCTCAGGCATCTCTAGGCAAACTGGTGAAATTAGACATATAATCTATATTACACATCCAGAACATGAAATCATTATTTCCAAGCTAAAAAAAGTAATTGTCATTTAGCATGAAGCAGGGGGAAAAATGTATTTTTATAATAGCGTTTGTGATGAGGAAAATAATTACCCTAGTGAAAGTTGCTGGCATTAGACAAAAGTCATCTTTCAAATATTAGAGAGAGAAGATGGGTGAGGTAATATCTTTTACTGGACCTACTTCGGTTGGTGAAAGAGAAAAGCTTCTCTCTCACCAACAGAAGTTGGCCCAAAAAAAGGTATTACTTCACTCACCTTATCTTTCTGATATCCTGAGACCAAAACAGCTAGAACAACACTTATAACAAGGGAAATCTGTGCCGTTGGTGTCTATTACTTTTCATCCTTTCTGGGCTCCCCTGGTTTAATCTATCAATCTTGCTTTCCTTTTGTTCTTGCACGCATCCTTAATTAGACTGTAAGCAGGAACTGGGTCTTCCTAGGCATTTGTACAGCATCTTGCACCAATGGGGTCCCTGATCTTGGTTCAGTTTTTAAATGTTTCTGCAATACAAATTTGGTTGTTAAGCCCTACATAATCTTGCAATGGCCACTCCAGGCCAGCTGAAACTAGTAACTGAGCAATACTTTGAATTGATTTATCCTAGATGCTTGTCTAGTTCTTATGGAGACAGTAGCATAAAAAAAATAGATGAGTTGGTGTCTTGTGGGATGGAAACACCTCTGACCCCAAGTGTGCTGGCTGGTGCCATTCACACTGAACTGAGAAACTCAATACTGACAGAAATATTGTTGAGACTCATCGGCATTGTTCCATATTTCTTTGTGGAGCCTGCACTGAATGTCTCTGACTGGAAGATAGGATGAGAATACTATTTGCATGCTCTGCTCTGATATTACATTTGTCTCAGTTCATAGAAGATTCCACTTTGTCCATGGAGCTCAGCACAGGTCCCTCCTCATGCTAGACAGAGAATTTGGTCATACTTTATATTAAGGTGCTATTTATAAAGGGTTAATAATAATTGACAAGAAGAACAAGAACACGTTATAAACATGTTACAGACATGAATAATATGCATTATAGATGGCTATAAGCACACCAGTAGAAGGTATTACAGACTGTTATAAGCAACCTACTAACCTGTTGAAATCTGTAACAACTTATAGCAATTCATTTATTAACCCATTGTAAATGGAACCTTGACCTAAAGTGTAACCACAAAATATTTAATCAAAAACCACTTTAAAAACATAATAAGGAGGCCTAATTAAAAATGAATTCTAATCAACAGTGGCAGTTCTCCTTATTTTCTAATATAAAGTTCTTAACAAAAATCAAGAATAAGAAGATGAAATTAAAATGAACAACGTACGAGTATTCTCTTGTATATGCCTGATTCCAACCTCACACTGGTAGAAAACAGGTGTAACTTCCCAGAAATAAATGGATTTACACCAGTGTAAATGAGATCTGACTCAAGTCCATGGGACTTAATTTAAAACAGAATAAATTAACCAGTTAAATAGGAAACTACAGCGTCAGAACATGAACAGGAGGCTGAAGAACCTCAAAGGTGCACGAAGTGCTAAGATGTGGCAATCAGGTGAGTGATCTAGGAGAGGAATCCGAACAGCACTTACAGATGGTGCTAGTTCCATAAAAGGAAAAGGATCTCATCTTTCCATAAAAAAGGATGCTTAAAGGGAGTAAATATCTCATCTTCTTTAAAAGCATGTCAAAGACAGAAACTGTTCCACCTCGTACCAAACTACCCTCTCTTTTTAGAGAACATACGACACATGGGTCAGCTTCAGTGCACAGGTACTTTCAGTGCTAAGCAACATGTAGCCATGAACAGTTGCCAAGAAAGAAGCTTTTTCAGACGTTCATTGCAGTTCAATAAACACACTGCAGTATCGCTTTAGAAACAAGATATGGCCTCATGTCGTCTTTGTTTCCATGGTACTGCCACCCAATGGAGCAGCTATGTTTAGAAATGCATCTGATAATATATTAGCAATCATTTGTAAACAGAGATTTAGCCAAGAAGGGTCCAGATTCTCAGCTGATGTTAATCAGAATGGCTTCACTGATTCGCATCAGCTGAGAATCTGTCCCACTATATATAGGCAGGTGGTTGATCCATATATGCATTTCTCTACCAATCATATGTCATACACACAAACACACACACAGAAATACATTGTGAACTATGCAAATTTATCTACAATATATTCCATTTTTCAGGGTCACATGCATTTTTGTCATATTTTTCCAGCTAGATCATAGTTTTATGACCAGCCTGACAGATTTATACACACAGAAACATATTACATATTCACACCCACACAGGCTAATGAGGAACTATTCAGACAGAAACAAAAAGATCATATCATAGCTAAGTGGGCAAATGGTTCAGTGCAGAGAAATAATAAACCTGGAGGCAAAGAACAAAGAAGGATGAATATCAGCTAACGTAAAGAGTTTGCAGGATCCTGATGAGGAAAAAGGATAATTATTTTCCAAAAATCCCCAAAGCCCTTAGTGAAATGAGAGCTTGAGTAAAGGAAGATAAAATTGAAGGAGAAAACAAGATTCTGAAGTGTAAATACTGGAAATTAAATTAAAATGCTAGCCATCCCCGAGTATTTTATCCAATTGTGTTCACATACATTGAGGAAATAATTGTTTTGGAAGAGTTCGATGTAGAGCAATCAAAAGCATATTAAACCATGTAAATTACAATAAAATTAGAAGTAGCACTGAGACAGATGGAGCTACCACCCCTGGTTAAGAGATGACTTTGTTAGGACTTTATTAACATGATCAGGTTTTAAAATGGGAAGATAGCTCCAACTCCAACCACGAACAGGAAATCAGCTAAGTGAACTGGCTGCCTACTGCAGAGCAGTGAGAGCATCTGTGAAGCAAAGGGAAGAAGCTGGGTCTTCGCTGCACAGGCTTTTTGCCACCTAAACATGACCCTTTAGGCTCAGAGGCAACTATTCACTCAGAGCTGACTCCAGCATAGTACATTAACTTCAGTGAAGCAGGACCTCATTTACCACGCAGTTTAAAGGTCCTACTTTCAGCACACCCTAACTGGTTATCTTGTCCACTGTCTAAGGGTGATAGGTCCCCACGTGTGAGTGTAGAAGCAACATCAGCATATTTAGGGTTGTTTTGAAAACAGCTGTTGAAGTTGCCACGTTTTTCAACCTTGGTTCAAATACATACCAATAAATCCTTTTACTGCTCTCCTTTTCTTCTCTAGATTGGCTGTTTGTACACATATCAAGGCCCAAGTCCTTATGTCATCTAAACAAAAATGGCCTGATTTTCAAGGTGCTAAGCACCCACATGTGTAAATGAGAGCTGCTGGCACTTACACCCCTCTCTAGTTACTTATATAGCCCTCACTAGAGTAGGAGCTGAGCATCTCACAATCATGCCTGGATTTTACCCTCAGGACACCTCGGCAAAGAAAGGAAGAATCATCCTCATTGTACAGATGAAGGTACAGAAGCACAGGGCACATTCAATGACTTGGCCAAGTTCACACAGCAAGTCTATGGGTGAGCCAGAAATTGAACCACAATCTCCAGAATGTCAGCCCAGTGCTCTAACCACTATATAACCTTGCCTACCTTTGAGAATCAGGCCACTTATTTCAGTGCCTAAAATGGTATGCATTTAGGTTAGTTAACTTTAAGCACTCAGGTCTGAAAATGTTGCCCTACATGTTTAATATGGACATGGATGTGTGCAGCACATGTATCAGATGACCAACTAGATTTGTGAAGAACAATTGATTTTATGCTTTTGCTTGCAGTTAGTTGGAAAATACCAAACACTATTTTAAAAGCTGTCCAATGGGAACTCTTCATTCATTTGATCAGTAATATTATGCAGCAGTGGGCTGTAACTTGCACTCCCAGAAGTCATAACACTGTCTACCTGCAACTCACTGGCATGCAGAGAGGGGTGAAATTAGCATCTACTTTTGAACAGAAAGTGAGAAATTCTTCCAGTTTGATCCTTGCAATGACTGATTGATGTAAGTGAGGGACAATCACAACAGGAAATAGAAATCCCGATAGTTATTGTAAGTATCCATTATTTGCATTATACTAGTGCCTAGGGACCCCAGCCAAGAGCAGAGCCCTATAGGGTTAGATACCAAACATAGTAAGAGACCATCCCTGCCCAGAAAAAATTAGTTAAATGGGCATGACAAGTGATGAACCCTAAAATAAAATTCCACCACATATGCCTTACTAGCAATATAGTGGCACCAATACACACACAGGGGTTTAAAGCAAAACCCCACTCTTGCAAGCGATACATATTCTTAACTTTACTCTGGTGGACCTATTCAAGGGAGTAAAGCATGATTAGAAACATGCAAGTTTGCAGAATCAGGGTCTACGGTTAGCCCAGTATCTTCATTTGAAAGGTCACGAGATTCACAAGTAATTTTTTCATCTGATGTGAATGGTTCAATTCTAAAACGTAAGCTTTACCATAGTACTTTCTAGACCTGTCAGATAGTTTAGTGACACCAATCGTTTAGATTAAGCAAGTTCTCTGCCTCCATGGAAGTCTAACTCCAGCTAAGTCTGCCAAGACATAAGCTCCTTCATTGAGCTCCTCGTTACATTTTAAATAATTTCCATAGAAACTGGAAACATTCCATAAACCAACAGAGACTTCCTTACTTCCAGCAATTATCTTAAGGTCTGATTTGCATTTCAAATGTCACCTGTATAAATTAAAACTGTTTACAGCTAAGACTGTCATTATTCTGATTCGTGGCAGTAGCCAGCCAAAGCTTGCTTTCATTTAAAAAAAAAATCCTTACCGGAAGAGATGCCACCTGGAATATAGACAGGGAATGTTTCCCTCATTCCCCAGTGCTTGCCACCTTGTATTTCAGCTTCCCTAAACGAGAATATACCATTTCAGTGTTTTCTTGTTAATCTTGGCCACAGAATTATTTGAAAACAGTTCTTTGGATACACTTTTAAATTGCTATTAACAAAATCTGATGCCAATTATACAGTGGAGTTGCACTTATTGGAAATACTTAAAAGGAAACTTGAAAATTGTACCAGAGTGATTTTTTTCAAGTTATTTACAATCAGTCCACTATCCTGGATATCTATGTCCATATTCTGTAGTTTTAAAGTCACATTTTTCTAGTAAAAACAAACAAACAAATAAAACTTTCCTCCATTAGGCTAAATTATGCTCTCAGTTATATCTCCCCACATCCCCTCTTCCCCACCCCACCCCCCAGTAACCACTAGTGTAATTCAGAGTACAGTTTGAGCCTGGGGCTGAAATTCATACTTCTAAGGGCCACATTCCAGTTAATTTACTAATCCAAATAGTCAACTGGAATCTAAGTCATCACTTAAATGAGTTAACGGGCAACATTTCTGTCTTATTGATGTGCATAAACAGTGTTTTAAAGATGAGTTATAATGAAAATAAAGTTAATTTTCTTGGCTTCTTTATACTGTATTCCAGTGCACTATAAGTTTTTTTCTGCTTCATTTTACTTTGGAAATTCAAGTCTTGACTACCTGGGAAGACCTCTGGTGATGGGAATTAGTGAAATTTTGATGTTACAAGAATCAAGCTGGTCAAAAAAGGTATAAGCTTTTGCAAACATTTTCATGAAAAAATTGTCCCATTTTTTCGCCAGCGCTGGTCAATACAGAAACAGAGCTAGGAAGGGATTTTCAGCCAAATGATTTTAAAGAGTTGGGGTTCTTTTGTTTGTTTTTGTTACTACCTATTTATTAGATGTTGGAGT
Organism: Mesoclemmys tuberculata; assembly: GCA_007922155.1. Classification (NCBI taxonomy): domain Eukaryota; kingdom Metazoa; phylum Chordata; order Testudines; family Chelidae; genus Mesoclemmys; species Mesoclemmys tuberculata. The sequence continues at coordinate 1,704,698 of ML677027.1, forward strand.
TAAAAATTTGGAAGAAAGTTCATCTTTGTTAAAGATATGACAGCCACACCCTTCAATTAAGGGCTAAGAGAGATCTCAGAGACCTCACCAAATCTGCCAGCAAAACCAGGAGACATGATATTTCTAAGGGTTGTCTACACATAAAACTCTACAGCAGCACAATTGCGCCACTGCAGCTATGCCACTGTAGTGCTTCAGCGTCAGCACTACCCAAGTCAGTGGTTTTCAGCCACTGGGGGACTATGTCTAAGGAGTCTGTGAAAGGTTTTCATTACCATAGAATGGTAGTTTTCAACCTGGGGTTAGCAAACTACGTCTAAGATTTTGAAAGGGATCCACATCTTCATTCAAAAGATTTTAGGGGTCCACAAATATAAAAAATTTGAAAACCACAGACCTATGCAACAGGAGGGGTCTCTTCCCTGAGAGGCGGCAGCCAGTTCAATGGAAGTCTTTCATTGATCTAGTTCTGTCTACATGGGGCTTAGGTCATCTTAACTACGCTGCTTAGGATGTGGATTTACCACACCCCGACTGATGTAGTCAACAGATCTAACTTTGTAGTGTAGTTTGTTTTCATTCCCTGTTATAACTGATACTTATTTTAAGAATAATTTTTATATTTCCTCCCTTTTCTTAATATTCAGTCTTTATTAAAAGATTTAACAACATGGGGCATGATTTATGGTTTTCCGCACCTTCTGTTATTAATGATTACTATATTATTGTTACATTAATGCCTGAAGATCCTAATTGAGACTGTACAGCGCTTAGTGCAATGGGGCTGAAACACAGTGAGAAGCTGTCATTGCCCTGAAGAACTTACAGTCTGCATAGACCGGCCAGACAAAGGGCAGTAAGCAAAAGAGAAGCAGAGAGAGATAAAATGACTTGCCCAGGGTCACACAGCAGATCAGTGGCAGAGCTGAGACTCCCAGTCCCCTGCCCTATCCACTAGACCACCTGAGATTTTCATCTGTTTTTCCCAAGCTAAAGAGATCTGGACTCATTGCATTTAACAAATGAAAAGAAACACTATCAATGAGCCTGGTACTGTAGCCAATCCCCCACAGATCTCCCACTGACTTCAATGGAAGCATTGTATACTAAGAATTCACAGATTTGGACCCACCCTCGCTTCAGATTATTGTTCTTGGGAACAAGTTTTGAAACATCACAAATGTGGGGCTTTGCCTGAGCAATACTGTGGACGATTTAACCTAGATTCATGCACAGGATTGTTTGTTATAGCCCAGTTCCTACCAAAACCTGCAGGACAAAGTGTTTAGAGGCATTATGTGGAAACCAGATACGGGGCAGCCAAACACGGAGATGAGCCTTCGTGAGGATCACAGATGTTTCGGCACTGTCAGCAAGCCCTGCCTCATCCCAGCCGCTTTCCCTGCATGTACTGTGCCCTTCTAAGGGCACCTTCCCCCTTTAGTTGTCCACACTAGCATCAATTTGTCAGCTGACATAAAGCTCAGCTGCAAGAGCGGCAGTTGCCAAGCAGAAGCTCCACCGAGACTTTTTCAACAGATGTTTATATTATGACCCAATCCCTGGAGGAAATTTGTACTTGCCGATGCTCCAATCATAGCCAAGAGGCCCAGATTCATTAGGGCTCTCTTGAGGCTCTTCCCTCATCCCATATGGCTCAGAAAATCAACAGCTCTTTGTGGCATAAGATGGACCTTCAAAGGAGCTGACATGCATAAGTTACAAAGTTAGGAAGTAGGCTGCACAGCGTGACTAGCAGGATGGAGAGCAGCTACAGTGTTGGAGGATAGCCATTCCATGGCTCGAATTAGGTAGGTTAACTCCTACGGCTCACTGCACTGGTACACAAATAATTCACATGGTCTGTTGTCGCCGGCCTTGCAGAGGTGCACAAGACAGTGGGGAGTGCAGACACTACTCTCTGCTGGCGCTACCACTGACAATTGTATCAGGGAAGGAGAAGGGCCCTGGCAGAGCACACACCACACTCCTTGACAGGATGGCGCAAGTGCTACTTTAGTATATGCTCTCCAGCGGCCTCAGGAGGAATTCTCTTTGAGTCGGTCCACATCCCTGGGGGCTCCCACTTCAGACAGGCCCCGCTAAACCTCCTTCTAGAACAGGCTGAAAAGCCACCATCAGAGTGCATAGTACGTAAAGTTGCTAAAGCCTTCTGAGGTCCTCAGCAGTGAAGGATGCCAAATAAATGCGAGCTCTAATTAATATTAAGGAACCCTCATCTTCCAGTGAGCTCCATGCAGGCACATGACCATGTGAAGGCCTGTTGTAAGTTAACACGGCTCCACGCAGGCACAAGGGCTGCCCCAGGAGTCAATGGCCCTGAGCCAAAGCCTGAAGAAGTCAAAGGATATATCTCTGCTGATTTAAGTGGGCTTTGGACTAAGCCCCAAATTTGTGATTTACATGCTTTAATCACACATCTTTGTTTCTATTTTCTAGACTCTAGCTCATAATTATACATCATGCAACCACTCAATTTTCTTTCAGTGCAGACATTTTTTAAAGTGGCCATGACAGGAGGCCAGAAGGAGATATTGTTTAAGGTCTGGCTTGACCCTAAGAATCGTGTAACGTGAAAACATCACTTCAAGAGAAACATTCCATTCGTCAGTACACTCCAGGGCACATTAATGTCCAATCAGTAATACCTGAAATGTTCCTTTAGGACTTAGTCACTCAAAACTGTCCAGCTGACTATATCCAATAGTAGACTTATTATTACCTAAAGCATTAAATTAAATTCAAATTAAATTTAGTATCCACTAAAGCTTGCTTTCTTTCACAACTCACTTGCCTGGCAGTGCTAAAGTATCTATATGCATTAATTACAAGGAGCTTGATAGGGTAGATGAGTAGATGAAGTTAATTTTCAACAAGAGAACACCATTGGTTAGGTGGTGATGGCCTCTGTTGACCTGAAAGAGTAATTGCCAACCCAAGCATTCAAAAATTACAACTATCATAATACCACATAGCTCTTATACAGTGTTTTTTATCAGTAAATCTCAAAGTGCTTGAATTGCTAATGAATTTATCCTCAGTACCTTGGTGAGGTGAAGCTTCATTATCCCCATTTTACAGATGGGAAACAGAAGCACAGACAGACTAAGTGACCTGTCGAAAGTCACACAAGAAGTCTGCGCTAGAGCAGGGAATTGAACCTGGGTCTCTCAACTCCTAGACTAGTAAAATCATGAGCCTGGCCTCAAAAAAAAATCATGATATTGGCTTAGTAATCATTAGAATTTAAAAACTTATAAGTTTGGGGGTGGTTCTTTCAGGTGACATTCAGATCTCATTTTCAAGCTTTTCTCCACAACCAGGAGGGCTAGAAACTTATTTTAAAAAACAGAAAAAACTGAGATTCCCCAGTAATCACTTAATTTCAGGAGCTGGGGCTTTAATGGGGGAAAAAAAAACACACTGAATATTGTAAAAGTTGGCAACATGGAAGTGGCACTGTTAAACTATAATTCAGTCTCTGATCTATGAGGTGCTGAGTACCATCATCCCCTATGGAATGATAGAAGCTATGGAGACATCAGGAATATCATGCTTTCAACAAGAAAGGATGCTAAGATCCTGAGTGTAATTTCAGTTCTGCTGCTGTACGCAGAATGTCATGCTTCATAAATCAACTTCGTGATCAGATGTTATAGATTTCCCCAAGGATGTGGCTGTTGTCTGCTTCTGAATTTTTTTCTTCTAAGAACTGATCACTACAGTACAGTGTTGGATGGTATCATGATATACAGAGCCTCAAAAGCATACACTGTCCTTTACAAAGGACATTACAATCTGACATAAATAAGAGACCTGGGACAGTAGTTCAAACCACAAAGCACCAGACGGGGAACGGAGACTATGAGGAAGAGCGCCACACTATGGCTTTGTGAAAGGCCAACTCCATCACTAATCTAACTCCAGTGAAGTTAATGGAATGGCACCAGGGCTGAATTTGGCCCTAAATGGGGCTGTACAGAGGAGAGGGAAAGTGCATGGGGAGTGGAAAGCTATTGCAAATACAGGGCATGATGCAAATCCTACTGGAGTCATTGGGAGTGTTTCCATTAACTTCAATGGGCCAGCCTTTTAAAACAGAGGACTGAAAGAAGAGACAAAGTTGTAAGTGGAGAATAACTTACCATTTTTAGGTAAGAAAGCAGAACAAGGAACAATTACTTAAGAATAACACATGTAGGGATTTTATTTTTATTCTAAGCCATTAGAGCTGATGTGGGAAAAGTTAATTATATCTTTGTTTCCTGAGAAACACATCAATTCAATTTATTTGTATAATGCGTTGAAGTTCCAGTCATATCTTAATGACTATGTCTCCATTTACATACAGCATTATCAAGCCAACTCTGAATTTTAACAGCAGTTAAATGAGAACTTGACATTTGTATATTGTACATGGTGTGTTTATGAAACAGAGTGTGAAATTTCCTGCCTGGTTTACAGTACTATAGATCTTATCTTTGAGATATATAAACTACAGAGGTGACATAAGTTAATTGCACTGATCTCTATCAGGAAGTAAAGCTGTAACACTGAACTGAATGGTATTAACACTGTTTCCAGGGGGGTTTCTATATATTGAGCTAAATTCTGTACTGACCTACACTGTCTGTAGTATTTAGGATTTCCCTGTACATCTGCAATTGCATAATTGTCATGAGTGAAGTAGAATTACATTGGCCAGTCTTGGATGGTAGTCAGACAGGGAAAACCTAAGTAACTACAGAAAATGTAGCTGGCATTTCAAGTGCTTGTGCTTTTCTCTGAAGATCAAGCACTGAACCAGTGCCCAGAATGGTGCTAAAGGAGAGGGGAGTGCGCATGACTGATATGTCATCTTTCAGATTAGACATTGCAGCCATGGGTTGTCTGCAATCCGTGTGTGGACGATACCTTTCTCAATGGGGGCCCAATACCAGTTTGGTGGTTTTAGGTGCTACCACAAAATAAAAAATGAAATAATAATATTTGTAAAACCTATATTTTTCTTCAATAACTGACATGTCAACGAAGTTAACTGTCCCTTTAAATACTTTATCTTGGCTTGATTGTAAAAAAGTTAAACTATCTGTGTCATCAACTCTTCACAGCAATCGTTCTGTTCTGGTCTCCCAGCGACCTGTGAAACTGTCATTAACATTAACATAAGTGGTACTCACACCACCTGCTGGGAATAGGCGCCTATCGCACTCTTAACCCAGCAGCTGCAATAAATCAAAAAATGCTTCTTAGAATGTTTTGCAGCAGCAGCTTTGCACTGCATCGCACCTTTTAGTAACAATGCAGCAAGGCGGGTCCTGTCTTCTGACGCGGCTCCTAAATAGTGAACAAGTAATTTGCATTACAAGAGTGCTTAGAGCAGTTGTCCCCAAACTTCCGGTCTGCGCCCCGCTGGGGGCTGGAACTGCTGGCAGGGCCAGGAGCTGAAGTCGGAAGTGTAGCCAGAGCAGGGGCCAGGGTGGGGACTTGGGCCACGGCTGGAGCCATGGCCAGGAGCAGGGTCAGTATCTGGGGGCCAATGCTGGGGCCGGGGCCGGAGAGGAGCTGGGATCAGAGCAGGGCTGCGTGACACTCTCTCCCCGCCCTGCTTGGGGGCTAGCCCGGGCCCCGCTGCGCCACCCCAAATGTTCCTCTGTGCTCCTCTGCGAAGTCCATGCCCCACAGTTTGGGGCCTAGAGGTACCACTCGGGGATCAGGGCCCTATTGTGCAAGGTGCTATACATACATAACAAAAAGAGCCACGCTAAGAGCATATAATTTAAATATATTTGCAGTCTTAAATGACTTGAAACTTCCTAAACATTTGCCTTTATACTCCAGTTTACATATTTGCCATCATAGATATTAAAGGCCAGAAGGGACCTTCATGATCATCTAGTGTGACCTCCTGCACATTGCAGGCCACAGACCCTCACCCACCCACTCCTGTAATAGACCCCTAACCTCTGGCTGAGTTACTGAAATTCTCAAATCATGATTTGAAGACTTCAAGTTACAGAGAAGCCATCATTTACACTACTTTAAACCTGCAAGTGATCCTGCTCCATGATGCAGAGAAAGGAGAAAAAACTCCAGAGTCTCTACCAGTCTGACCTGGGGGAAATTCCTTCCTGACTCCAAATATGGTGATCAGTTAGGACCCTGAGCACGCTGGTAAGACCCACCGACCAGACACCTGGGGAAGAATTCACTGTAATAACTCAGAACCCTCACCATCTAGTGTCCCATCTCTGGCCCTTGGACAGATTTGCTACTGGCAATTGAAGATGGGCCATATGCCACTGTAAGCAGCCCTTTCATATCATTCCCTCCATAAACTTACCAAGCTGAGGTTTGAAGCCAGTTAGGTTTCTTTGGCCCCACTGCTCATCTTGGAAGGCTGTTCACTCCTCTGATGGTTAGAAACCTTCACTAATTTCAAGCCTAAACTTGCTAACGGCCAGTTTATATCCATTTGTTCTAGTGTCAACGTTGGCCCTTCACTTAAATAACTTCTCTCCCTCCCTGCTATTTATCCCTCTAATGTATTTATAGAGAGCAGTCATATCTCCCCCTTCAGTCTTTGTTTTGTTAGGCTGAACAAGCCAAACTCCTTGAGTTTCCTCTCAGAAGGTAGATTCTCCATTCTTCTGATCATCCTAATAGCCCTTTCCTGCACCTGTTCCACTTTGAATTCATCTTTCTTGAACATGGGAGACTAGAATTGCACACAGTATTCCCAATGAGGTCTCACCAGTGTGTTTCATAATAGAATAACACTTCCCTATCTCTACCGGAAATACCTTGCCTGATGCATCCGAGGACTGCATTAGCCTTTTTCACGGCCACATCACATTGGCAGTTCATAGTCATCCTGCAATCGACCAGTATGCCCAGGGTCTTCCTCCTCCTTTGTGGCTTCCAACTGATAGTCAGCTTAACTTCAGTACTGGGAGAGATAATGGAGCAAATAATTAAGCAATTTATTTGCAAACAGCTAGAAGATAATAAGGTGATAAGTAACCGTCAGCATGGATTTGTCAAGAACAAATTGTGTCAAACCAACCTGATAGCTTTCTTTGACAGGGTAATAAGCCTTGTGGATTGGGGAGGGGAGTGGTAGAGGTGGTGTATCTTGACTTTAGTAAGGCTTTTGATACTATCTTGCATGACCTTCTTATAAACAAACTAGGAAAATACAATAGATGGAGCTACTATAAGGTGGGCACACAACTAGTTGGAATATCATTTCGAGAGCAGTTATCAGTGATTCACAGTCAGGTTGGAAGGGCAAATTGAGTGGGGTCCCGCAGGAATCAGTACTGGGTTCTGGTTCTGTTCAATAGCTTCATCAATAATTTAGATAACAACATAGAGAGTACACTTAGAAAGTTTGCAGATGATACCAAGTTGGGAGAAGGTGCAAGTGCTTTGGAGGATAAAATTAAAATTCAAAAAGCTCTGGACAATCCGGAAAAATGGTTTGAAGTAGATAAGATGAAATTCAATAAAGACAAATGCAAAGTATTCCACCTAGGAAGGAACATCAGTTGCATGCATACAAAATGAGAAATGACTTCCTAGGAAAAAGTACTGCAGACAGGGATCTGGAAGTCATCATAAGTTAAATATGAATCCACAGTGTAACACTGTTGCAAAAAAGCAAACATCATTCTGGGATATATTAGCTGGAGTGTTGTAAGCAAATCACAAGAAGTAATCTTTCTGCTCTATTTCGCACTGATTACGCCTCAACTGGAGTATTGTGTCCAATTCTGGGCTCCATGTTTCAGGAAAAATATGGGCAACTTGGAGAAAGTCCAGAAAGGAGCAACAAAAATGATTAAAAGTCTAAAAAAACATGACCTATGAGGGAAGATTGAAAAAACTGGGTTTGTTTAATCTGAGGCAGAAAGACTGAGGGGGGACATGATATCAGTTTTCAAGTACATAGAAGGTTGTTACAAAGAGGAAGAAAAATTGTTCTCTTTAACCTCTAAAGACAGGACAAGAACCAATGGGCTTAAATTGCAGCAAGGGCAGTTGAGGTTGGACATCAAGAAAAACTTCCTAACTGTCAGGGTGGTTAGGCACTGGAATAAATTGCCTAGTTGTGGAATCTCCATCACTGGGGATTTTTAAGAAATTAGACAAACACCTGTCGGATGGTCTAGACAATGCTTTGTCCTGCCATAAGTGCAGGAGACTGAACTAGGTGACCTTGAAAGGTCCCGTCCAGTCTTATGATTCTATGATATGTCCCCATGTAAAGTATAGCAAAAATACCATGTAAAATATTTATTTAATAAATTCAGTTTGTTCCTCTAAGTAACTTCCGTGTTCTAAACAGGGCTTGGAAGGATTAGATTTTTCTGGGTAAATGTCAGTAAACATCAGTTTCACTGTACATACACAAATGGACGCGAAAAAAGGTTTTTATTGATGATAACTGAAATTTACAGCTAGACAAAATATTGCTTGGGAACTACAATTTGATTTAAGGCTATTTATTCTGTATAATTTGACATGTGATGTTGACAATCTGTGTTTTAACAGTTATAAAGCTTTAGCTTTTTGGATCTCAACATCCGTTGTCATTAAATGATTATTGTCAGAGCCCCTCAATTTCCCATGACTGTGAAAATTTAAAAATCGATAGAAATCAAAAAATGCTTAAATCCATAATTTCTCAAAACGGTGAAAATTAAACCGATAAAAATAAAACCTGCTTAAAAATCATCATCAATATTACCCACTGAAATTATAAAAAAATAAAAATCCTATTCTGCAAACCCGAATCACAGCTCAGACTATCATTATAGGCCTTAGACAGAACATGAACTGCTCTGAGGAATGGCAACATTTTATGTTACTATACTGTCCTCTAGAGGCAGTTTCTCACCATGGACTTTGCACTGCTGACTACTATACTATTAAGCTTACCACAACTATACACAAAATACATCAAAATCTTGCCCCTTGCTGTGAATGCACAGTTTATAGTTATCTCACTGGAACTAGCTGCCCCACTCAGACAGGAAACTACGTAACAGGGTCATGAATAGTCTTAGTCGGGGGAAAAATTTAAATTGCTTTCCTAATTATCTTGCAAAAACTTTCATTTTTTAGGGTTGCCTTCATCAGCTATTTCTGTTCTGATTTTGCAAATCACAGTGCAGAAGGTGAAACTTTACATTTTGCTTCTGCATTATCTCAGGTAGTTTGAGACAATCAACAATTTCAATTATAATCAGAGGTGCTAATTAGTTTAATACCTTTCTTATCACAGCATTTTAAACGATGCATTATTTTTAAAAAAACATTTGCTTACAGATAGAAACAGGAGTTTCCATTTTCACTGGAAGCATCTCAAGCAAATTATTTTTTTAAGCCTCTGCATACTGGAAGGACTGTATGTTTATATCTAAGTTTTTGGACCATGGCATGGTAAACTTGCATGGCTAGTGTCCATGCTGTATCTGATCTGCAGTTAAATAGAGAATGTCACTCTACAGAGCTCTTAACCTGGCCTCTTCCACCAGCACTAAACTCAGTTAAACCAGTGTTTGTATTTCCGTAATAGTTTCCTAATAAAATTGAACTCCATCTACAAAGGGATACTCATGATAGACCTAATTCCATCCATCTTAACAATGCCCTCTTTTTCACCCATTCCAACAAATTATCAGTCCCAAATTTATTACTGTTATTATCATGGTAGCAAATAGAGGTCTCATCCAAGACTGAGGCCCCAGTGTGCTACGCACTGAACAATATCATAGTAAGAAACAGTCCCTGCCCCAACATGCTTACAGCCTATAAGACAGGCAAAGGGTGCAAGAAAGTAAAGTTTATTAGTCCTATTTTACTGATGGAAAACCAAGTTAGAGAAAGATTAAATGACTTAACCAAGGTCAAACAGGAAATCTGTGGCAAAGCCAGGATCTGAAAATCAGAAACAAATGTTCTGAATCCCAGGCCAGCCCCTTAATCACAGGACCATCCTTCAACATAAATTAAACCAATAGCTTAATAGGGAGGCAACCAGCTACAATAACGCTGGTATTGTAAGTTGGAGATGTTTGCTATCCGCAGTTTTGGGTCACAGAGGTTTCCATGAACCATTCTTGGTGTGGAAGGGAGAAGAGAATTGTGTTTGCACCCACTGAGCTTCCCTATGAGATTCTTAGACCCTTAAAACAAAGTTCATCAGAATTTGAGTTGAATTGATGATTGGAAAAAACATTTATAATTACAAACCTGAACAGATGTTCACCCAAGGAATCTACTGGTCAGTTTCCACCTGCCAGGAAATGGCTAGCAGAAGTGGTTCTGGGCTGTGGCAAAGATAGTCAATCTAGCTAGCAAGTCATAAAGATCAGTAAATTGGTCATCGGTAGAGGGGAGCAAAGGCGAAAGCCTTCACTTCAGATTAAAATTCCAAATGTAATCTGATGCCTTTACTGGGTACATTAAAACACTCTATTCAGCTGGATGAGTAGGGGGGGACTAAATTAAATTCATTAATATTCATCTGAATTTTAAGTGGCCAAATTTAATCCCAATTCAAATTTGTCATCCACAAAACTAGCTCGTCATCTTTGAAGTTGTTAAAAATCCAAGGGCCAGAACCTCTGCTTAGCAAAAGCTGTATGAAATCCATTCTAAGAAGCATCATTGTCTAGTGAATAGGGCACTGTCCAGGGATTCTTGAGAGCTGGATTGTATTCCCAACTCAGCTACTTAACTGAACTGTTACTAGGACAAGTCAATTCACCTCTGTTTTCCCTCCCAGCTTTGTTCTGTCTTGTTAGTCTAATTAGACTGTACCCTCTTTAGAGCAGGGATGGTCTCTTACTAATGTAAGTTCATTGCCCAAGACAAGGGGGACCAAATTTTGGCTGGAAATTGGAGGCTCTACCATAATGCAAATATCAATAATATACTGGTTTATACCAGTTGAGGATCTGGCCCCAAACCTGGCTCAAGATCCTAATCCAGATTTTTCCAATGGTCTTTTTACAGGCTGAGGGAGCCTTAACTGAGTTCCAGCAAAGGAACTGTTAAATCCCTGTTCAGACTTTACACAGGTGTCCAGCTGAAGTAGGGCTGGAGGACTGAAGGCTACATCAGAGTCATGGGAAATGCAAGAACTCAAGCCCATAAGGTTATTGTATGGTACATAAAGCAGTGCTAAATTTGGGAAAATTGAGCTGGTATCTTTTAACTTACTCCTAGTAGCTGAAAGTCCATGCTGTCACATGATTGTGGCAGTTGGGCCAAAAAAATCCACCATCTGTGCAGTCTCATAGACTCATAGACTCATAGGTCAGAAGGGACCAATATGATCATCTAGTCTGACCTCCCGCACAAGGCAGGCCACAAAACCCTACCCATACACATTTATAACAACCCCGAACCCATGACTGAGTTATTGAAATCCTCAAAAGTGAGATTTGAAGACCTCAAGCTGCAGGGAATCCACCAGCAAGCGACCCATGCCCCACGCTGCAGAGGAAGGCGAAAAACCTCCATGGCCCCTGCCAATCCGCCCCGGAGGAAAATTCCTTCCCGACCCCAAATATGGCGATCAGCTAAACCCTGAGCATGTGGGCAAGACTCACCAGCCAGCACCCAAAAGAGATTTCTCTGCAGTAACTCAGTTCCCATCCCATCCAGCATTCCCACAGACCATTGAGCAGACTTATCTGCCGATAATCCAAATCAATTGCTCAAATTAAACTATCCCATCATCAGTCCGCCTCATACAGTCAAAGAAATTGTGTTGCATGTATATTAGCTGTAGAGTAAAGGTGGTGATTGGCTGTCACCTCTGCTATCACAGCA